>VXAV01003819.1:87911-102385 GCA_013399715.1 Alectura lathami
GAGCAAACATCCACAACAACACCTTCTAACCCTTCTAATTTTTAGATTATGGCTCATTTCCCAGTCCAAGGCATGCATTTCACACACTTTCCTGCAAAAAGGACGATGACTCATCCTCACACTCCCCAGTCTTTCTTTCCTAAAGAACCCATATTCAACTTCTGCAGTACTCCAAATGTATGTGCCATCCAGTGATGTCACTGTGATCCCAATGAGATCTTAGTCCTGTAGCCTCATGCAGCCCTCTAATTCCTCCTGTTAGCCATGCAATACATTAGTGTGTCAATGTTAGAGAGGTGCTCAGTCATACCGATTCCCAGAAAAAGTAAGAAATCTTTCCTACCTTAAAGCTCTCTTCACCAAGTTGGTGAATACTCCCTTGCATCGACTCCTGTCAGTTTTGCACTGGGTCATCAGAGCCCAACTACCCATCTGGATTGGGCTAACAGCAGAGCATGCAGAGGAACATGGAACACAAGATCTCCATGGCCTTAGAAGGGCTGAACAATAAAGATGACCTGCTGTTCTGCACCATCCCCTTTATTAAGCCCTTGTCCACTTCAATGTTCAAAACAGGCTGTGAAATTTTTCTGCTTCAAAAGAAAATGTTTCATCTGATGTCTTTAAAACACTGCATCTTTCCTCATTCTCCAGTGCTGGCATGATCCTACTGACACTCCAAACTCCAGACACCCCATAATTTCCTACTGTTGACAAAAAAAAAAAATCATATTAATATCCCCCTGTGATGTGCATGACTTATCAACATCCTCATGGTTGGATTTATTGGTATTTCAATGCCATTTACAAGAAAACGAGCCATCACAATATCCTGATGTGAGCCCTGAGAGGCACAACCTAGCTGACAAGAGTCCTTAAAAACAAGTAGGCAAAATTCATCTCAGAAAAGGGATGCTCAATGAATTGTGGTGATTCACAGAAACGAGGCACATTGGGACTGAACCAGTCAGACCTTCAGCTGCTCACGAAAGATAAGAAGCCATGAGGGCTGAATATATTCTCTGTTATAATCTAGAATGTACTGCTGTTTGGTGGTAGATATCACGTGTAAATAAAAGAACTGTGAGCTGTAGATTCCCATCAGCAGATGAAACCATGAAATGTAGATGATCTCTGGCCACACACTTCAGTGATGCTAAATCCCAGACTACAATGAACAGAGAACAAAAATCAGTGAAAAAAGCCCACTCATTTCAGTGAAATTTTCATACTTGATCATTCCTTTGAAACAGAAAGATAAAAACACAAAGCTTCATATGTATTTGTACAATGCCACCTAGTGTCACATTGATCAACCTCACTGAATCCAAAGATCACCCAATATTCTACAGAAATCATTGCCTCCTGGTACTTTCTCAAAATATTTTTCAGTTACTGAAAACCAGAAAGAAAAGCTATACATTCAGAACTTATTCACTACCCCCACTTACTCCATGTCGTTTGTTACAATGCACGTAGGAATGTTCTTGTGGATGCTTAAAAGGCACATAATTCTTATTAATTTTACATCTACTTTATAAGCCTTGTTCTGATGTCTCACAGTTCACAGACCAAAAATAAAACAAAACAAAACAAGCTAAAAAAACATGCATCTAGAAAAACTATTATAGCCATTGGAGAAAACCAGGCACTTTTAGGGATTCTATCATCTTCGATATCTTAAGGACAGACGAATTACTGCCTTGAAGCACTTCTTTCTCTCCACTGACTGTACAGGGAGCCCACAGTGCCTCTATCAGGGATTGACTCCCACACCGCAGTCCTTCAGNGGGGTGGAGGGAAGATCCTGCTACGAACCAGCCCACCCACTGTTTAGACTGTAGCACTTAAGGTCTTGGAACAGACTTGGGAAGAAAGGATCATCAAGGTCAAGAGCTGAAGCTGTGTCTTATCTAAGGTACATAACATTTGACAAATTGGACATCTTTCAGGAGATAATGGACTTCTTACGTAAGTATAATGCAGAATAACTACTCTGTCTCTCTTTAAGCAAATATCTGCTGTAGTACTTCATGTTCTAAAACAGTCTTCTGACAGAGGAATTACCAGGATAAAGAGAGGTTATTAGTGCTGTTTCTCAAGAGTCAGTCTGAACTTCAAGACTGTTTAATGCTTTCATTCTGCTGTCACCCTTTATCCTACTAAATTCAGCATTATCATTGCTAGCAAAAGGCCACTGGCTTCATCCTCTCTCTGCAAGCCCTCAGGAGTTGCCAGACTTTGCTCAAACGTGCCTTGGCCTGCATGTAGTTTTCCTTGATCTTGTTCAGCTGTAACAGCAGATTCTTCTAGGACCATAGTGTCTATTGCCTGATTTTTCCTCACTTTAATAATGTTCTAACCATCATTTTTATATAGGCAGTAGTTATTCTCTACTGAATAAGTATGATCTCAAGATAATGATGCAGTCTACAGGAGAGCAAGCCCGGAAGACAGCAGAGGCCCTGAGACAGGGGACGTGGGATGTGGTGTCAACAAGCTGGGGGTGATTACAAAATGGACCAACATTAGCAATGGACACCCCAAGGCTGTAAACAGCCCATCAGGGATCCGGTAAAGACATGCACACCTGGAGCTGGGCAAAACAAAGGTTAGGGGTAACAACAAAGCCAAAGAAATAGTGTTCTAGTCTTTTGGCCCAAGTTTCATTGATAGCTGGAACTGTCACCTGCTGTCCTAGGCATTGGTTTGGAAAAGCTGTTAAGCTCATCCTTCCTTCAAGTTATGCTTAACCGAAATCAAAGCTTAAAGCAAACAGGATTTAAGCAGAATTTTAAGTAAAATGAATGAGTGACTTACACAAAACATTGCAGCTCTGTGATGCTGAACAAAGTTTCCCAGTTCTCTCACGCTGATATAATGTTCCAAAATACAAGAATTACGTTCTAGAAATGTATGTATGGTTTAAAAATTACATGCTTACAACAGTAGTATCGAGTATTAGCTAGTGCCTTAGAGAAATTCAGATATACTGATTTACATAAACTATTTTGTTAGTTTTTCATTTTGAAAATGAATTTCTCTTCCCTAACCTCTGTTGTACAGTCACATGTCTCTGTCAGGCTGAATTGTGCTCTTACACAGACAAGAATCTGTATGATTTCAACAGCCTGATTTACTGAAAATGAGAGGACAATCAGGCCCAGATTTCTAAGCCCTCTCCTTGTGGAGATAACCATCAATAATTACCAATAACAAAACCAGGGGATAACCAGTGAACCAGAGCCAGGGGAATTCATCCCTTTCAGGCCAAGCAGGGAGGAGTGGATGAATTAACAGTGTTTCTCTTTGACTATACCATTACTTGCAGTAGGATTCTTCTCCCACTCTCAGAAATTCCCAAATCTACACGCAGGTATCATCTGACTAAAGTACAGAAAATCAAGCAATGAAAGAATCTAACCATGAATGAACAGGGTAATTTGTTAATACTGACAAAATCTCATGGCCATCAAATGACCTGGCCCAGATGAACACCCATGGTCTCTTCCAACCTACATTATTCTGTGATTCCTTGACACCAAAGCCTTGTTCTGTGGTACAACTGCGTAATAAAAGACTCTCTTTATATAATCCATAACTCACATGCTTAAAGTTACAATGAAGTACCCTTTTGAAGGCACAGGGCCAGACAGGATGTGGTGGGCACAGTTTGAAAGAGGAAACAAAAGAATGACATTGAACAGTTTTGCACAAAGTCACACAAGAGGCTGAAAGCAGAAATGGAAAGGAAATGCCATGCAGAAGTCAGAATAAAAAGGAAATGGGAGCTTTGAATCACTAAATCAAGGAAGATTAAGGAACTTGGCCACAGAGGAGGGAAAGCTTCCAGAAGTAGTGCTCTGCATGTGACAGTTATTCCCTAATGCTACTTACCTGTCATGTCCAAAACCCCCACAAAATCCCCATCTCTCCTGGAACAAGAGCTGCCTCACCATGACTAATGGTGTCTGGAGACCTAGCCACATGCTGCAGAAATTCACAGACAGGCCAGACAGTTGAGAAAACCCACTCAACTGTTCATCCACCTGCAGGGATAACAGATTTTGCTGTTCTTTTGAGGGCATCTACTCATGGATTTGTCTTCTCTTTCTTTAAAGCAGGCTACTCAGGAGTTGTGGCCTGAGGCCCATGGCTGGTAAACAGAAGAGCACAAGCAGCACACTGGGGTAGGCAGAGCCTGGCAGCAGCATTGCCTGGGAGAAGACCACCGGCAGGGATACAGGGCACCTGGCAGGCATTTTTCTGACTCCACAGTAAAGCTGAATTTGCTGCCTCTTTGAGGCATCAGCCTCCCTGCCTCCTCTTTTCCCCAAGAGCATGGACAGACATGGACTCAGAGCACTTCTGTTTCCCAAGGTAAACACACCCAGTGCTGCTGCTTGCCCAGGTACCTATAATATACATCTTATTTAACCTGATTAAAAAAAAAAAAAAAAAACACTTTTTCAAGTTCCAATTTTCTGATTAAAATTTACCATGTCTGGGGTTAAAATAAAATAAAATAAAATAAAAAAAGTGAAAAAATAGGGCTTTAAAAAATATATTTTTTGTGTAGGGAAAAAAAAAAAAAGAAAAAAGAAAAAGGACAAAAAAAGGACAGTTGGAACTCTTCCAAACAGGAACAGGAAACATGACATGTCAAAGAGCTTTATGCATCCTCCTGTGACCCCACAGACAAGCTGGGCAGTCCCAGTGAGATGCTCTCCTCCACCATCCTCCCACCCGCTGCAGAGGAAGAGCATTTCTTCCACAAACCACTACACAGAGCAGATGATTGAGCGCTTCAGACCAAAGCCAACCCAAAGAACAGCAACACCCATACCTCAGGTCATACAAACCAAAGCCATTCCGCTTTCTGGCAGGATGTGGCATTTCATAAATGCTGCAGGGTGTAACTTATGTTGCCCCATTTTCACCTGCAGGTTAAGGAACAGAGTGAGGACATCTGAACAAGCTGGTTTGGACAACTGGGTTCAGCTGCTCTTTGAGCTCATGTGCTCCCAGCCTGGGTTGCTGTAACCTGGTACTCGGAGTCCTCTCAGAATAACTGCTGCTGACAGCAACTGGCATAGGGTATCCCTGCTCATGTTCCCACGGGAACCAGGAAATAATATCTTCCCAATTATTACCACACCATATTGGCTCTTAATCTTGCTATTCAGTGATTTAAAAAAAATAAAATAAAAAAATAAGAAAAAGAAAAACTTTCCCTGCAGGATTTGGTTTGTCTCAGCACCAAGGCTGCTGAATACTTGTCCAAACTGACTGGCACCTATATGAATACTGTTTACTTCTCCTATTTCTCCTCACTCCCTCACCAGCAAGCCTGCTCATTTCTGTCCTGTCTGGTCTTGTCTTTCAAGCACAGACAGCAAGGAATTGCTCTGGTTCTCCTTCATTTCTGTCAGTTATTAGCACTGTTTTCTTCTGTTCCTTTCTCCTCTACAACATTATGAAGGTAATCTAAGCATTTCCAATTGTGAGCAATGGTTTGGGGGATTTCAGTGATCAGGTTCTTGAGAACCGCTTAGTTATCTGACCTCTGAGGCATGGAGAATCAGCAGAGATTACTCCATCATCTTTATAAAGAGAAAGCCCTGGATTTTGTAGGAATCCGTAAAAGAAGCCTTTCAAGGTTTAAGGATGGTGTTTATGCCTTTTGCTTCTTGCTTCTACCCAGATATAAGCCCAGCTCTATGAAAGCCTCTTGTTCATCAACCATGAAGGAGGCAGAGACAGCAGTGATTGTCACAGAAACTTCCCAATGTCTTCTCCCACCTTTCCTCTAGGTATGACTTGGAGGGTGCACATAATTCCCCAGGACACATATAATCTTTAATGCTCCAGGAAAAAAAAAAAATGTAAAGGAGCCTCCATATTCTCAGTAATCATTTAATCCTGCCTAGTGTCTTATAACCTGAAGATGTAACCTTTGTTTCATGGACATGAGCTCTCTGTTGCAGAAGGAAACTGCGGCTGGAGTCCTGCTGGAGTGAAGTTATCTGCATCTGAAGCAAACCCATCACATACTCTCTTGCTCAGCAGAGACAACCCAAAAATCAAAACCTAAAATTTTGGCCCCAATGAATTCAAATACTTGAGTGGGGTAGAACGACATGCAAAATATCCTTACTTAAGATAGACTGCTGAGAAGGGACATGGAATAGACATGGCATCAGTACAAGCAGGGCATTTCATGCGGCAGTGCAAGAAATGAGTCTTGCAGTTTACTTGGCAGAGACAGTATGCTGTTAGCTGTTTAGTGCTATTTGTTGTGTTTCATTTTGAATAAAAATTCATAACCTCACCAGAGAAAAAATGGTATCAGAACTCAGTGGCTCAGTTGTACTCAGTACAAATTTTATAAAGCATAGACAGGAAAGAAGTATATACACACTTCATCTGTATTAATAGTATGCTTCCTTTATAATCCTGCTTTGATTAAAAGGGAAAATCAAAAGTCCTTTCTCACAGGAGCATCACATTAAATTATAAGACGCAAAACTAAGTCCCATTTTCTTACTTCCCAGCACTGCTCTCATCTGTATGTGCACTTATGTCTGTGTGTGTATCTATATACGGACAAGTCATCTCATGGCATCAGAGCAACTAGGGATGTGAAGGATTCCTAGGTGAGGAGTTCTGGAAATGTGCTTATTGATGCAGAGGTATTTCTTGCCTTGACATCTGAGCCCTGCACGCAGCAATGAGATTTCACCCTCCATGGAGGAAGAAGCCCCAGCAGTAAACATGGCTGGCTCCAAGGTTCATGAAAATTACGGCATCAAGAGGTTGCAACTGACTCAAGAGTGTGAGCAACTGAGTCTGTAATATGAAACCTTATTTCTTCAGTCCTTTTATCTGGAGCAAACCTTTAAAAGGAGAAGAGAGCTGGGGCAATCCCTCATGGCATGTTGTAGGCATGCTGCCTGTCTGAAGGCAGCATGAAGGCAAGTCTGAAGGGCGAGCTTCTCCCAAACCCTGCATGAGTGGTGGGATTTAACCCAGGAAGGGGCAATCTCTCAGACACAGACATGGCTCAAATGGCAGTGCCACATTCATTTGCTCACATCCCCAGAGCTGCTCTGGTCAACACTTGCTGCCTTAGTGCTGATTCTCCACTTTTTCCTGCATAACCTCAGAGCCTGCAGCACCCACTAAAAACAACGTGCAGAGCAGAATTTCCTTTGCTTCACGTGCCCCTGAACAAGGAGGAACCAGTTAGTTTGCAAGAGCAACTAGAAAAGGCATATGCCTATGAACAACTGGCCATTGGAGGCAGCCCTTCTCTTCTCTCTAGTCTCCTTCTGCAGCTAGGGTGCACAATTTCTTCTTCCTCCCATTTAATTTAGCAAAAAATGCACTATTGTCTTCCCTGTAGGGCTGAACATAGGCCCACCCAACCAATCATCAGCTTCTTGGAAATCCTACATATATGGGGAGGGGCTGGTGGGGTGGGACAGGAGGGCTTTTCTTCACACAGCAGTGACTTGTTCTCCTACTTCATTTCTTGAGCTTGAAAGAAAAAAAAATGTGGTTTTGTTTAAAGGAGAAACAGTGAAAGACTGTTGAAGGGTGCAGAGAGGAGACCTGGCTGGGGAAGCCAAAATGCCACCAGACCCACGTGCTCGGCTGCCGCAGTGTGTCCCCTGGGCAGTCTGGACAACCCTGGAAAATGGAAATGGAAATCATCCCAGAGAGCAGGCAGAGGGGTGAGCGGGAGGAAAAGGGCACATCCATCTCTGCTCCACACGCATCCGTTTTCCTCCCCTGCTTTGTCTGCGCAGTAAATTACAGAGGTGAAAGCCATAAAGTGTGTATGGCTGTGCTTGATCCCGAACCCTGAGAAAGCAGTGCTACTCCCTCCTGGAGTGATTGCCCACAGGGGAAACATGTTTATGTCTGTTCCTGGCGCTCAATTAATTTACAGCTGTGCTAATGAATCCAAGAGCTCTCTGCCCAATCGCTGCTCACTGCTAGGTACTGCTGGGCTGTCAGGGCAGAGCCCATAGCAAGTTGCTCCCCTGCATATCTCATCAGACCAATAGGAAACGCCATGACTCACTTTCCTCCTTTGCAACAGCAGTAAGCAATGACTGGGATCAGAAACTTCCTGAGAAAACAAAGGGACAAAGCAGTGCCGTGACAAGTCCTATCAGGAATTAAACCTCTAAATCACAAGGAAATGTGTGGTTTAATTGCTGCTTTTGGCTCTGCAGCAAGTGCAGAAGTGGACCTACAGCAGTGCTGGTGCTGCACGAAGCCCTCCTCGTGAACCCACATCTGTAAACCGAAGGGTGCCAGGGGAAGTTGCTGGGCCAGGAATGGGCAGGCTCTTGGTACTAATTCATTAGTAAGCTCCTTGGCATCTGTTGGCCAGGAGTAAGCAGCACATGGCCAGCAGGCTCTGGGAGATGTCTGCGAGGCAGCACGGACCAGACTGTTCCCCATGGACTGTCCACAGCTTCTGGGTGTGTGAGAGGTCTGATATGGGCAGAGGGACACCCATGTCCCTGCAGGTGTGCAGGAGGCTGCGTAGCAACGGCGTAGCTGAGGAAATCTGTGCAGGAGTAGCAGTGCAGAAAGTCCTGAGATCTTCACACTTGAAAGTGGTGCACCAAACGCAAGCTAGACAGAATGTAGGATGGATATTGATCATTATTTGGGGCTGAAACAGCAGAAGTGGTGAATTAGATTCCTGCATTCTCCATGAGTCAAACTGTGCTCTCATCCACTGTAGGAGAGAACAGACAGGAGTGGAAGATCTTTTTTCTGTGTGATGGCATAAGGTGTTCAAAATGCCATGTCTTGGGCGGGCAACATTTCCCAACACAGCAAGTGACAGGTCACTCTTTACTTCCAGCACAGAAACCCCTGAGGATCAAGAGCTCAAAGAAACATTTGCTTTGAGGATCTGAGGTGAGACAGAGACTGAAAATCTAGCCCCAGCTCACATAGGCTCCCAGAAAAATTACTTTTCATTGCTACACACTGTTTTATTTGGACTCCTTCTCATCTCTGTGAGAATATTCTCCTCCCTTGCAAACTTATTAAAGCAAAATAATTTCAAAGTAATTCATGGAATCAAAAATTAATCCCATGCTGAGTGGTATTATGATTGCTGGAGCAAACAACAATTCCTGTCCAGCATCCCTATCTGCATACAGATCAAAGCCATCATTAAGGTCAAACACATCCTTGGCTGAGAAAGGCAGCCCCACTGCCACTGTTCCCACCTGAGCAAGAAGGTTGAACTTGTCCTGTTGGACCTTGATTGAATTTTAGGTGCCCTGGAGCATGGACACAAAAAATCTTCAAAGGCTATAGGTTACTGTTGCAGTTGAAGAAGAACCATGAGGGTGAAGGGGGACCGGTAGATGAGTAGGGACTCCACTTGGGTGAGCAAGACTGGAGCACAAGGCTTCCAGCAGGAGCACTGCAAACTTTGTTCTTTGAGTTCCCTCTGCTTCTTAGAGCTGCAAGATGAAGCCCGAGGTTGTGCTCACAAGGAAGCTGATCAGCCAGGGCTGCATGGAGCCAAGGTTCCAAGCAGGCTACCATGTGAGCAGCACTATCAAAGGGGAGGCTTTTCATCAGTGCAGCTTTGTTCTTCTTGGTACAAATTGTGGGAGGCCGTTGGGCATGTCTATTGGGCATGTGAGAGCTGATTCTGGCTCCAGACTCTTTGCTGGGACTGATCTAATCAGCCTGGGCCCTAGGTCATTCCAGGCATTCCTTGAGAAATAGAATCCAAAATGTCAGAGGAAACTCTGTGGTGGTGAGTGGCCTTGAGCCTTTTGATCAGGAGTTTGCTCTTGCAGGCCTCTGGTTTCCTGCCCTAATTTCAGCAATCATTGGCAGATGAAGGTGTTTTGCTGCTGGTCCCATTCAGAAAAAAAAAAATGTGTATGAAAGTTGATGACTTTTGCTCCTCATAAGCCTGCAGGCCTGAAGAGGAATTTTCAAGTGATAACCCCTACATGAGCAAGGCTGCTTTGCCTTCAAGGTTGCACTTCATTGCAGGTTGTGGCTTCAGGTCAGATCAACCTTGCTGATCAAAAGAAGCGTGGCCAGCAGGGCAAGGGAGGTGATCCTGCCCCTCTGCTCTGCACTGGTGAGACTCCACCTGGAGTGCTGCGTCCACATGGGGAGTGCTCAGCACAGGAGGGACATGGAGCTGTTGGAGCGCATCCAGAGGAGGGCCACAAAAATGATCCAAGGGATGGAACACCTCCCTGTGAGGACAGGCTGAGAGAGTTGGGGCTGTTCAGTCTGGAGGAGAGAAGGCTCCTGCAAGACCTGATAGCAGCCTTTCAGTACCTAAAGGGGGGCTACAAGAAAGAAGGGGACAGACTCTTTAGGAGGCTCTGTTGTGATAGGACTAGGGGAAATGGTTTCAAATCGAGAGAGGGGAGATTTAGCCTGGACATAAGGAAAAAGTTTTTTACGGTAAGGGTGGTGAAGCATTGGATCAGGTTGCCCTGAGTGGTGGTGGATTTTTCATTCCTACAGACCTCCAAGGTCAGGCTGGACAGGGCTCTGAGCAACCTGATCCAGCTGTAGATGTCCCTGTTCACTTCAGGGGAGTGGGACTGGATGGACTTTGAAGGTCCCTTCCAATCAAAACATTTCTATCATCTCCAGGGCACCTCCTTGCTGGCAATAATCCTGCAGAGGATTCAGATGAACTGCTGTAGAAACCCACCCGGAACTTTCATCATCCCTATGCTGCATGGGAAATCAAGGCCATGTGCTTTCAGAGATACAATCAAGGCAAAATTGGATAACCCCATTGCAGAAGAACACTTGGGTTGGCAGCCCCAACAGGAATTGTGACACGGCTTGTTAGTGTCCTTCCAAATGAGACCAAAGTCCCACTCCACACCACCCTGAGCACTGACACCCCTTGGATGATAGCAAGTGCTGGACAATGGGGAAAAGTCCACTGGTCTGCAGCCAAGAGGCCTAGATCAGCTCCATGCACAAGACCAGTGCACTCCCACAGGACTGTTTAGAATCCCACAGGATTCATGTAGCCCATGAATTCCAGCCAGGATGCCTAGTGTGTCAATCACCACCAGGGAGATAATATACCCAGCATGATGGGGCTGACGCAGAGCTTGGCAGGGCTGGGTGCCAGCAACACAAGGAGGAATAGGTAAGGGGGGAAGGGACAGCTTTTGGGGGATTAATGTGAAGATGTGGCTGGTGAAAACGTCTTGTTTCTTGTGACTAAATACACCAGGAACACTGTGGGCATCAGCCAGGCACCTCCTAGGAGCAGGGAAACATGTCCACCTGGGGGCCGGAGCAAGCTGATGAGAAATAGGAAATTTTACTGTTTTCCATGCCATACTCAGAACAAGGGTTGGCAACTCTGGTGCCCGAGGAGATGTGGTGGGCTGATGTCCTGGGAAGTGATTTATGTCAAAGTACCTGATTGTACTGCACCCAAAGTTCCTTCAGGTGAATTTTTTTTTTTTTTTTTTTTTTTTTTTTTTTTNNAGTTTGGTTGTTTGCTTTTAAACTGTCAGCTTGAGTTTCATTTGGTGCTGCTAGGTCTTACAGGAGGAGACAGGCAGGAAGGCTGCCTGTGCCCTGGGCAGCCTTCCTGCACCCTTTGCAGCATCACAGACCTTTGCTGTCTGCTCTGCTGGCTTTTGCAGGCCTGAAGAGCCCAAGGCTGCCTGGTTATATAGATGCTGCCCAATGTCCCTGAGCTCCCTTTCCACTTCATTTTACTCCTTCTGAGACAGGGAGGAGATAGGGAAGCAGATACAGACCTGAACACTGGCAATAAATTAAGCCCTCTGCTCTTAAAAATAAATGTCAATAGAAAAACCAACACCACAGTAGTAGTAGTCTGAGTCTGACATGAATTTTTGTGCATAACTGAAGATGTTCCAGCAAAGAAAAAGAAAAGAGTATTGGAAGAGAAGCTCCAGCAGAAAGCTGGGCCTTGTGCAAGAGGCCAGGCCTGCGCTGTAAGCCGAGCCATCCCCTCCGACTGGGCTGTGGCTGCCAGACAGGGGAACCAGGGGGCTGCTCTCTGCCAGGGCTTCAGTTTGTTTACAGGATATTATTTTTTGTGTGTCCAAGGAGACAAAACAGCATCTTAACATAACAGTTACAGACGTGGAATCTTTTTGGGAATATAATCGCAAGCTGCCAGGGCTGGAAATGCCTTATTTATTTATTTTTTTATTGGGCAATAAACAATGAGCAAAACATCATTTCTGAATCGTTCAGGACTTTATTTATGTACGTGTGTGCCAAAATGGTGCAAGCAGCAGTGTTGTGATGTGGGACTCTCTCCTATCAGCTCTGTTAACCCCAGCCCAACCTCCTCTTCCTCCTTAGGACAAAAGCTTTTATTGCTTGGAGTGGGAAGGCACATCTTGACTTTTTAAAACAAGAGGAAAACAGTGCTTTCGGAACACAGAAACAGCCCTTGCTTTTGTCCTTGACCCTAGGTGACCAGGTCTGCTGTGACCTTTGGGCAGGTCTGGGAATGGCCCCATTGGTGCCCCCTCCAACAGCCATGGCAGCATTTCCACGTCTCTGCTGCGGCAGCTGAGGGGGAAAACATCGATCAGATTCCACAGGCTTGAGAAGATTAATTACCCGCCAGGACTTCAAACCAGCCTCTTCTACCATGGGCAAAGCCTTAGCGTTAATATTTAAAATTCTTCAGGCCTCTCTCTGTTTTAATTAGCAAGCGGAAAATTCCCTGGCCTCCACCACGAAAAAAAAAGAATCCGTCAGATCAAAGTGGATGCTAATTCATATTTGTTCCTTGCTGTGTTCAGGGGAGCCTGTTGGTAAAACGAGTCTTGCATCTGATGGAGATGGAAGGACAAAATCTACCAGCTGCAAATGGTGAGTGCTATGTCCTGAGTGACACAAACCCATTTCAACATGGCTAAAGGCAGAGTGTTGGCTCTGCCAGTATGCCAACAGCAGCAATTTTAACTTCCTTATAGGGGAGAAAATATCCACGTCTTACTATAAATGTGTCTACAGGAAGTTGAAAAAAAATATTCAGTCACTTTATACTAAGAAAACCCACTGTATGTGCAGCCCAAAGGAAAGATTCAAATTCTAATGTTGTATCCTCAAATGAGTGGTAAGATGTATTTGTTTTGAAAAGGAGGCAACTTGTACAGGTGCTCAGCGTAAGCTCTCTTTTTGTGCTGAGTTTGTCTACATCCACCCCAGAATCACCTGTCCAGAAATACTTTCTTCTGGCACAGTTAGAAATTGAAATATAAACCACAGCCCTCTGTCCGAGATGTCACCTAGCACCAGGAATGGAACCCTTCTCACTTCCTAAAAACACAAAAGCACAGTGGGCTGGACAAAAGGAAGGCAAACTCTCAAGGGAGAAGGGGAACAACTCAACACGTTCTGAAAATTGAGCTCTACTGACAGTTCTCAGGAGTGCCCCATCTAAGACATCTGGGACCATGAAGGATAAAAAGGTCTGCAGATGAGGGACTTCAGGAAGCTACTAGGAAAACAAGATTGTCCATATTACGGAAAGCACCTTGGTTCTCATCGTGGTTGAGGAATGATATATAGGAACATGGAGCTTCTTGACCACACAACAGAAATTGGTATTTCCCAACTGCAGCCTTTCCAGGAGAAGTGTCCTGCAGGAGGCTCTGCTTCTGGGACCCAGGTGTGAGGGAATACAAGGAAGCTCAAGCTTTTACCTTCAGCAGTGAAACGAACTGAGACAGAATTATGTACAAAAATGTGTCATTTTAGGTACTCTGTTTTTATTATTAGGTCTCTAAAAAGTCAAAACTTTTACCAGTGGAAATATCTACAGTATACAAATGCAGCAAGCCTGCAATAATTTCCGCCTTGTGCTAGAATGAAAATGATTCTGCAAAAATATACTCTTCTTTAGTAAATCTCAGAAGTCAACACCTTCCTCACCATCTCCAACATGGAATGAGAAAAGCAATGAAAGTCTGCAATGGGAGCAATCTCACACAGCCTGAATATCAGCTGAAAGATGGCAGGCAAAGAAAATCAATCAGTATCCACCCATCAAGCTAGGAACCACAAGGAAGAGGATTTCTGCAAAGCGTACGTAACACAACATTAAACAGCAGAGGAATGGTAGAACGTACACGAGTGACTGCAATATTCACTCTGGGATTTTGCACGTAAATTTTAGCTATGGCCAGAGCATCTTGAGCTGGAAGGGGAAAACACTAGCAGGCCGAGTTCTGCTGCTCCTAAAGCAGCTCTGCCGACCAAGAGAAGTAGCAAAGGCCTGGGTGCACTGGATCTCCCTGCCTGGTGAGAGCAGCAAGGATGGTGATGACCATGAGCTCCTCAGAAAAGGCCTGCAGGTAAACTGCATGCAGCTCTTTCCTTGAGAAAAGGTGAAGATGCCGGATGTGACCAAATACCTGTCACACGATCAAAAAAAAAAA
>VXAV01003819.1:102419-130334 GCA_013399715.1 Alectura lathami
AAAAGCTGTGCCATGTCAGGTGGCAGGAAACAATGCTGCTTTAATCACATGAGGCCCAACCAGCCAGCCACGTGGCAAAAACAGAGCTGGAGGCGTGCAGCCCCTCCCCACCTTGATGGCTGGTTATGTGGCTTTCTCTGTTTAAAAAAGAAAGGTTAAATGGTGTCAACCAGTCTTCCACAATTACGTATGAAAGTGCAAAGCTGAAGCTGTCAGCTGAACAGCTTTTGCATTACCTCTCCACTTCCACTGTGTCAGAGCTTTATATTTTGTGACAACTACGTACAATTTAAATGCTTGCTCATATGCCTAACACTCCTTAATCAGTGCTACTTCACCCATAATTTCAGATAGCTTATGCATAATTCTAGATAGCTTCCAGATAACATAAACAGAAAGTCAACTTTTTTTTTTCAAGCAGCAACTGTTTATTATTGGGAAAAACATTAGGATTTTACTTTTCTTTTTTTCTTACATATATTTGATTTCAATAAAAATAATTTATTTTTTATTTTTCTATATTACATGAAAATAAAACAAGGACTATGAATTTTGGAAGCAAGAAAACTTGGACAAAACTTTTGGCTGCTGAGATGTAGTACTTGGATTTCTTTAACTCAAGTAGAGCAACAATCACAATTGTCATTCCAGTGAAGAAAATTAATCCATTTATAAAATATTTTTAAGTTTGAGAACAGTATATAGATAAACTAGAAAGTATTCATAAGATAGTGTGTGAGTTCTAACATATTACCTAAAATATATAACTTCTCAGACTTTACATGGTCAAATACTTTAGACCATATTCCAGTGGAAAAACACTACAAACCTATTACAATCCTCTTAAACTTCTTGTTGAATTAGGTTTTATTTCCTTTTGAGGAATTTTCATGTAATATTCCAAGCAATAGAATACTGCATACAAACTAGCTTGCAGAATTGCATTCAGGCTAAGTTGGACAACTGCTGTTTTAAAGGCTGAAGCACCTACAGTAACAACGATACAGCATCACTGTTACAGTAGCTGATGGAGAAGCAGATTTTGTGCTGGTACGATTTTCATGACATCTCTGTAAAATCAATACAATTACTTTATAGTCAGTAATAAGAAATTAATGAGAATTAAAATATGCGCAAGGCTGGGGTAGGATTACAGTGTTACAACACAAAGATTCTATTAATTAATCCAATTAACATAACATGACAAAGACTTCCAACAGAAACACTGATTTCGTCTTCTTTTTTCTTTTTAAAATACACGCAACCTACTGTCATTTTCACTCCTTGGCTTACCACGTGTCTTTTCAGTTGAATGTGAACACACTTCATGTTTCCTTTAAGTCCTACAGCAACAAACAACATTCAGCATCACCTGAATAGCTTCTAGTAAAAGAAAAGCCAAAAAAGCAAAAAAGCAGTTCCCATGTCAAGGCCTTGCTTTGGGACATAGACTAATATCTGTAGGAATACCCAGGATAAAAATGAGATGGAATTTGAATACGTATTTATTTGCACTGAGGACAATATTAAATTTAATGTAACTGTCATAGTCACGGCTGTATGATGGGCCAATGGAAAACCATTCTTCACCGAGTACAAGGAAAAAAATACTATTAATATGATCGTCAAAACAATCTAACCTCGGGGGTCAGTTCCCTTTTTAAAGGCCGCTGGAAATGCTGGCTGGTATGCAGCTTGACAAACAAGCCAATGCCATCTAAAGGGACAACGTTAAGCCCTTTAAAAATAAACATTTAATTTCAGTGTATTTTGGAGGATTTTTTTGTTTTGTTTTGTTCTTGGCTTTTTATTTTTGTAACCGCTGTTTCCAGCACCATCTCGGAGGCTGAAACATTTCATTCCTTCCCCTGCCTGTTTTGTCATTTTCCACTTGGCAGATACAAACCACCACACCCTGCTGCTCCTTACGCACAAGTCGCTGGTATTGCCTTTTTATTTTCATTGTCTGTTATCTGTATCATCACCGGGATTTACAGCCCTGGAATGTGATTTCTGCTTTTTCACATTTTTTTCACTAAGGAATGCCTTACTTTTCAACCACAGCTGCGTAAAAATATTGTCATTTTAAATAATGAGTGGGCAGTGGCTCTCATGAGATAAATCAGCAATGCAATTTGGAAAGCCAAGGAGATATTTTCACCTGACTGCAACAGTTTTAAGATCGGGTAAAATTCTGGACCTAACCTATGCCATGTGTCTTCCTTTCTAAATTCAAAATTACTTTTAGTTTTCTACCGGTATGAATTACAGACTTTTTGAAATTACTATGCAAATTTCTGTTTTATTTATGTTTTACTTTTCTAAATATATTACTCATTTGTTTAATTCATTCAGGAATCTACCATACTGTCAACCAACTACAGTAAACCAGAAATATGTTCTGTATGTGGAAGAGGCTTAATCACTAAGCCACACCTTCCAACAAAGCTCCAGTATTTTCGATTGGTAAAAGCATTTCTCATTGAAATAATACTGAAGTGGAGCCCAAGCACTCCTCCATATACGTGACTGTTAAGTTAATCAACTTCTCAGGACAAAACGCTGATCACAATGACAAGATCTACTGTCATTTTCAAGATAGCTCCAAAGGTAGCTCTGGTGGTACAACAGTGTATCTTGGGTCAAGCTTAGGCGTGAAATCCTTGAAGTTCTTAGATGCTTCAGTACCGAATACATCTAAAACTTTCCTGTTCATCAGAGCAAACCTGAAAAAGCACAGACATCAGAGAGTGAGCAGATCATTCATTTACTTATGCAAAAAAAAAAAAAAAAAAAAATTACNATTTGTGCGAGACTATAAGAATGCCCTTTGTAAAAAATTCTAGGTGGTAAATAAGTCAAACAAAATAAAAACTTCCATTTTGTGAAGATGAAGCCACTGCCGTTTAAAAATTAATTCACTTCCAGGAAAGACTACCCAAATCCTTGAAATGCAGGCTTCAGCATATGCTGTTTATAGATTGCAAGCATTTTTTGAGCAATAAAGACAAAAAAAACGACAACATTTGACAAATATGTTTACTAGTGTTTTACATAGATATGCTTTATATAAAATGACTTGCGTAAATGGGGAAAGGAGAAAGTCTCAGTCTCTTTCTACATTTAACTTAAAAAAAGTCCAAACAAACCATACTGCTGTCTTCCCACCCTCACAGAGCAAAGTCTGGCCACGCCTGTCTAAGTCAGGATAACAATTTAAAGGGTGCTACAACCTACTTCCATCTCTTTACTCTTTAAAAGTGTTGAGTGAAAGACCTATGAAATGTCAAAATAAACTGCCTCTGTGGAGAGTGTCAAAATTACTGTTATAGAGGTCTGCTTCAAATGAAATCAATGAGCAGAACAGAATTACTATTCCCTCCTCTCTTTCATTTAAGGCAATCTTATGTTAGCAAAAGAGAGAAAAATGCAGCCAAAGCTGGACATCTGCACTGACATCACCCCTGACTCATGTTTGCACAGCCTTGAAGGTTGCCTGCGGATTGCTTCCAGGCATCCTGAGTAAAGCTCCCCACTATGTCTAGCGACGCGTTAAGTCACCTAATGTCCAGCTAACAGTGTGCTGTGCGATGGGGCGTGTAGGCTCAACATGCTCCAGGGACTGGCCTCTGATTTCTCTTCTATTTTTACACTCTAGACAAAGATAGAACCTCCTCTTAGTGCTGTCCCACAATGCTGCAGGTCCTATCCAAAGGACAGAGGGGAACTCTCGGGATTATCCAGACGTCTCCTTTTATAACCCCATTCATGAACTCTCTTCACCATCATCTGGATGCCTTGATTCTCCCATATAATACATCCACATAAGAATGTACACTGCACTAAATTGCACTTTTTAAAATCAATTACAGCAAAATCTATTTTAACAGATAAGGATTTTAAGATATTACAGTGTAAATTTGTGGTTATAATCAGTGAAATTTTTTTCATGCAAAAATCTTTTTCCAATTGAAATAGGCGTTCCTTAAAAAAATGTTGAATATTCAAAGTATTCTTAAGGAATACTCAGAAATTTTCTATTAATACTTTTAACATAGTAATACCACACTGTAAGTCCGCTGCAATCTGAAAGCATTCCACCTTTCCAAATGAAACTAAAGACAAAAAATCCTTCTAGCTAAACTCTCGCTTAAACAGCCTTCACCAGATTTAAGTCTTTGCTCCTGTCATCAGGCTAAATCAACAGTCAAGAACTTCAAGTGGACTGTGAGTCACTTGAAAAGCAAAGTAAATACTCAGGAAATTAGCCCATATGTATTGCTACAGCTCTGCTGTTGACAGCAAATGACACGGCTGAACGTGACCAATGGTGTGTTTAGGAAAGCTGTAACATACCCCCATTACATACCTGCCCTTTGTTAGTCGTAAAAGGAATTTCCAGTATGAAGGTCTCAGGTGCTGAACCTCCATGACAGCCTGAAAGGAGAAAAACGTGTAAGAGCCAGCTGCAGGGCCAGGGGAGAGCCTGATCTGGTACACTGTATTGCCAAAACCAGTGATCATTAAAGGAATGGAAAACTGTAGAGTAATCTGGGTACCACTGAAAAGGAGCTTTTATAGCTGATGCAGCCAATAAAGCATATAAAGGTGAGGGTGCAAAACTGAAATGGAAAGGTCAAAAGAGGATAACTACAGCTCATTTCCAACGTAAAACTTCAGACTTCCTTGCTAATTTTTGCAGATCCTTTCAAAAGAAACATTATTTCAACTTTGCTGAAAAGGAAAACCTCCAGTTAATTAAAAAACCAAAATATTACGATATATTGCTTGCCTGCTTTAGAAATGGCCCTTTCATATGTTTATGAAAATCCCTACACTTAAATTCACCTCATGAGTCAATGCACTCTGAGATCCTTTTCAAAGCATTCTGTGCTCTGTATAATGTATTTGTTTAAAAGTATATGAGAAATTTGAATCATAGAAATGATCTGTCTACAGTGACACTCAAAAACAGATTGCTGGAGTTCTGATTCATGACATCTTGCTGAAATCACTACAGCACACCGTATTTTCTCTGTCACCATACCCTGATGGTCCTTATTCTATCCAACATTTCAGTTAACCTAGAACTTCACATTCTATTAGAAGACAAGATACTTACTGCCTGAAAGCATATTGATGTAGAAATGGCATAGATGATGCTGTCTGCGTGAGGAAAATAGGGAACCTTGCCTGCTTCGATGCCTTTGAAGTATATCATCTGTAAAGACAAACAAAATAGTCTGAATGAAACACAGTAAATTAGAAGTAGCTTTTTACATTTTATTTACTTTACGTTTTCAAAGTAACATGCCAACATAACAATCTCACGTTCTTATACTTTTGTATATGTCCACAAACATGACATTGATTGAACTAGCTTATAGAAGTTATCCAAGATCAATAGAATAACTGGCTATAAATGCATAGAACAGGACTTAGCAACAGCTAAGGTGTTAAAAGGGTAATATAGAACTCAAAAATAAAAAAGAAAAGTTTGCCATGTCAAATTCTTCATTAAAAAAAAAAAAAAAAAGCAAAAGAATAACCCAATAACTATTCCAACAAAGTGAATATTCACTGTTCTCAAACAGCTTGAAATCACATACTTTTATTTCTGAGAAAACACGTAAAGTTTATTTTCCTGAGCACAGCTTGACCTTCCAAAGCAGCACACGCCTCTTTGGTCAGTTACCCTTGGCTTGCATAAGACGATAAAAGTAGTTAAAAAAAAAAAAAAAAAGGAAAGAACACACAGCACTGCAGCCACAATATCTCAAAGTCCAGAGAAAACCATCACCCGTACAAGATACCATTGTTTTTGTTTTTGTTTTTTTTTTTTCCCAGTTGGTGTTCCAAAAGTAAATATGGATAACTCAGAGTTGCTTTTATATATCCACTATGTGGACTACCTTCAGAGGTTGATCTAGCAACAAGAATAGCAGAGTATAACTTCTCTTTTTATATTTAATGTTATGCTTAAAAAAAGGTTCATTCTTTTTATATTTTTTAAGATTAATTCTGTGCTAGTAATGGAGGTGCATAAATATCAGTAAGGAATGAGGCCCCTGATGTTTGCAGGAGGAAGCTTTGTGATTCAGGGATGATGCATAACAGGAGAACACTGTGAAATTATTCCAGTGGTGCTGTTGGGGAAACAACCAGGGCTATGTCCTGGTTCTATGGAAAAAAAATCACAGTAAGAAATCCAAAGCTCGTTAGCAAAGTATAATCAACACACAAAACTCTACAATCATTCTTAATTTCTTTTTTCCTCTTAATTTTGACAAGTTCATAGAAATAATCCAAACTGGACAAATGGTCATTAGAACAAAGTTCTCTGCGAAGCTGAGAATTCGAATCAGTTGAAGCATAGTGACAAACAACTTCAGCTATAGACTAAAACCTAAGCTATTTTGAGTTATCTTAGATTGCTGAATGCCAAAACTAGGGAACAAAGGCAGGAAGTTAAGCTGTAGCTTTTGGCAATAAATCTGCAATTAAGGGCTAGTTTTGATGTATGTTTCTGGCAGAATAGACAAAATCCGCATTCCTGGAACTTTCAGATTTAAAAATCTGCAAAAGCTACAAAACAAAGAGCTATGAAAAAAGGATAAGACCAAAAAATCATGGAGAATATACATGAAGACCAGTGGATAAAGGACTTTAAAAATGAAACACAGAAAGGAAAATAAGAACAAAATGACACCACAGCACTTCTACTTGGCACACACCTAGTAAAACACAGCACCAACATACAGTTCTGGAGTGCACTGGAATGTTCTGATAAAGCCTGTGAGGTTTATTTTCTTTTCCTGCCTTGAGAAAGGTAGATAAAATAAAGAGCTCTGTTATGAAGGCAACATCTTACCTCTACTAATTTGGATGCCAGATACATAGAGATAGTGGTACTTTTGTAGAACATCATAGAAATTCCTGCTAGACACCCTGTAACAATTGGAAAACCAGTATTAAGATTGTGATTTATTATTGCTGTTCATCAGCTCAACAGACGCTGCAAAAGATTATACTTTTTGTTGCTACAACAAAGATTAGTGATGCTCCTGTGCTGCCTATCAAAATACAGTTCCCGTCATTAAAAAAAGAAGGAACAAAAAAAAGCCCTGAAAGAAGTCTTGTTCAACGGTCAGGAGCACAGCATCAAATTTCCTCTCTCATCCCACAAACAAGAGAGACCTCTGAGGTTCCACGTGATAGGTGCACAAACAGGAGGGAAGGACCTGCAACAATACACAGATTTAATTGCTGGATCCAGTGGAGTCCATTGTTTCAAATTCTGTCATGTTTGGAAGAGTCAGTATTTGAAACACCAATACATTAGGAAAAGAAAGGATAATTTTACATTTGTGTTTATCATAATTTATTGTCCTTGAAGCTGAACATAAAAAAACAGCCATACTGCTTGGATTTACCTTATAATTTTAATGCAAATCTTTATCTGAAAACACTTGAAACATCGCTGTGTGTTTCACTACTTGAAATACCACTGCCATGGCCTTAATGTATGCACTCCTACTTTTATCACCTAAGTCTGGAAAGGGAACGGGAGGACAGACATCCAAATAAACACACAAAGAATTACTTGCAGAATTCCCACTTCTTATCACAGACTCACCAGCTACAAGTGCATGAAGCTCATCATCCAGGTTCCGCACCCAGCGCAGGAAGCAGCTCGTACCCTGCAGGTGAACAGACAGCAGGATTACCCCAGGTACTTCTCTTTCAGAATGCACAGACTGGAGATATTCTGCTATAAGCTAGTAATACAGCACACAGCATGAATTTAGAGTATAGTGTGATAATACCCATAATCCACAGTACCTGAAGCATTTTGGTTTTAGCTGTTTACCGTCAGTGTTTTTTTTTTCAGAATCAGAACAATCTAGCTGGAATGCCAATCTAATTCACATGTGGTCAGAGACGCTAATCTTGAACTGACAGCATGTTCCTTTGCTGTAGTTACCTTGACTCTTTTCCACAAGAAGTCTGTCACATCCTCTGAATTGTTATTACAATTGTTTTGCAAATCCATACTTTGCTGCCAAGTTTTACCCCTGGCAAATTTCTGTCTGCGTCCAAATGGCTCAAGACTTGATAGCAGGGCCAGATCCAGTGCTGATGGCACTGGGACAACACTATATAATTCCGTATGACAGCCTGCTGATGTCTACTTTGGGATGTGTGTCAGACTCTGAGCCCATCTAGTGTGTGCTTTTCACGGTACCAAAGAACAATTTATCTTGGAAAAGACCTCTGGAAATCAGCTAGCCCAGCCTCCAGGTCTGTTTAGAGCAGGTTGCTCAGGAACATATCCAGTTCACAGAATGGCTCATAGAATGGCTTGGGCTGGAAGAGACCTCAAAGATCACCTAGTTCCAACACCCCTGCCGTGGACAGGGCTGCCAGCCACTAGCTCACTAGATCAAACTGCCCAGGAACCCATCCAGCCTGGCCTTGAACACAGCCAGGGATGGGGCAGCCACAGCTTCTCTGGGCAGCCTGTGCCAGCGCCTCACCACTCTCTCAGGGAAGAATTTCTTCCTGATGTCCAACCTAAACCTCCCCTCTTTCAGTTTTAGTCCATTCCCCCTTGTCCTACCATTATCCACCTGTGTAAAAAGTCGGTCCCCCTCCTGCCTGTAAGCTCCTTTCAAGTACTGGAAGGCCGCAATGAGGTCTACCCCGAGCCTTCTCTTTTCCAAGCTAAACAATCCCAACTCCTTCAACCTTTCCTCATAGGAGAATTATTTCTGAGCCTCTCCAAGCATTAAGACCACATTGCCTTACCTTGCAACCTGTTAAAATTTCCTTTTTCCTCATCAGAATTTCCTGTATTTGAGCTTGCATCCATCTCCTTTCCCCCCATTACTGCACAACTCCATGAACAGTCTGTCTCAGTTTTCTCTGCACCCTCTGTGAGGTGTAAATAGCAGTAAAAATCCCCTGAGAGCCTTTTTTTTTCCTCCACCTTAAGACCCAGCTCTCCCAGTGTCACCTTGCACATCAGATGACCTGGGTCACCTTGGTGGCCATCAGGTGAACTCACTGCGCTATTTCAAAGTCTTGAAAAGACATTGAAATGAAAAAAAAAAAAAAAAAAAATCAGAAGAAGAAAGTAAGAAGAAAATGTCTGTATTGTCCCAAAATGGAATAACGACAGTCAGCTTTAGTAATCAAACGTGTATCTTCATTTAAAATGGGGAAACCAGGCTACTGTGGCTGACTTATTTTCTATAAAACTATATTTGCTGACAATAACTAACAGTAAGAGAACACTAAATATTAACAGTACAGCCACTGCAGTTCTACAAAGGCATTTCAGACTGCCCTCAGGGACAAGATTGATTAAAAAAAAAAAAAAAAAAAAANATTTCTTTGGGTTCAAAATACATCAAGAAATATTTTTTTGGGCTGTGATCCAATCTTTTGGAGTGATTAAGATCCGTGCTGCCCTACATGCTTATCTGAAACTAAGAAAAATGTAGTGCAACACAAATCGATATAAGTTATGGAATGCAAACAATAACAGAAAGCACCTTCTTAATAAATAACAAATAAAGGCCAGAGTATGTCAGACTCATAAAATGAATAGCCGTAGAACCGAATTATATTTTCTAGTTGGAGGATTTAAAAGAAATCAAAATCACTTCAGCTTTTACAATTTAAATACTTTTATTCCCTAGAGGCAATTTTCTTAAAGTTTGAGCAAACATCTGATTTTCAAATAAATTCTGAAAAGCCTATTTGCACTTTGCCATCAAAAATTTTAAACCTTAAAAATTCTTGTGTCTCAGTCTGACTGCAATTCATGCGAGATTCTGTTTTGCTTACAGATAAGCCTTGTTTTTTGTTTAATTTCCAGTAAGTAATGTTCACCCTGAATACCACAGAATTAATTTAACTTTGGAGAGCAAGTAAAGTGGTAGCTGAAAAACTGCACATGTGATTAAGAAAATAAAAGTGCAAAAGCCACTTCAGCACTGTGCTTTGCAGCACGCTCTCCCTTACAGCACGCGTTTGGTCCCATTCTGTTTGGCATTAATAGACATAAATCAATTAATTTCAGCAGTGCCGAATGAATGTGTATCAGTTCACAATCTGTCATCTTCTAATCACGCAGAAGGATCAATTTCCAAGTGGTACGTGCTATGTATCCTCAGCTGTGCATGATGCATGTTCTGCAAGCTCCTGCTGTCTAGCATCAAATAAGGATTCCAGACATTTGAGCCGAATAATCTGCAAATGGCTTCTCTTTGGCAACAATGCTGCTACGGCAGTCATTAATTGCATCAGCACTACAACATTTTCCTGTAACAGAATGTCCCGTTGGAATCTGTATTCGCTCTCTTTGAAGTATGCCCTATCTCCTGATATCAATGCCATGATGCAAAAATCTGGTTTATTCAGAGTTGACAGAAAATACGGAAGTAATGAAAGACTAATTTCCTGTTTACAACTTGATTACCACAATGCTACAGATTTTGTCAGTGCCATTTTGTAGAAGCCAGTGTCGGTAATATATATAGTAATACCTCTTCCTGGTATTCTGAAAAGCAAAATAAAAAACATGGCATTTATCACTCTGTATGTTTTAAGCTTACTTTGTATATACTGACAAAAGATCCCAGAAAAGCTCCAAGCTGGAAATTTTCCTTGTTGTAGAAGAGCGAAAGTAGCCGGGATGGCTTTGTAAACAGATGCCGGAAGGTGGATGGGATCCGAAGGCAGCACTGGATCAGGTAACCAATGCTAAACATCCTAATGAAGCCCTATTGGAAACGGGAAGAAACCACAAATTCAGAAGAAAGAAAACAAAAAATGTCTACAGAAGTACATATTTCTTGACACCAAGCAGTTTAAAACCCATTCTGCATATACTGTGTAAAATGCGTTCCCATCTTCAAACTTTTTTTCCCTCATTCCCCAGCAACAACCAAAGGCAATAAAATCATAAATAACTGACTCTCCTTTAATTTCTATGAATATCTTAAAGGCCTCAAAGGACACGCTCTATTTGTCTGCTGCTCCAAGATTCTGTCCTTCAGAATAATCCTGATGGCTGCACTCCCAGGTTACTGACCGGCTTTAACCACAAACGGGTACACAAAGGAAAGAAACGTGGTGGGAAAAAAAGAGCACTTCTACACTCAAATTTCTGGAGAGAGCACTAAAGCAGTAAAAAGTCCACACAAAATAAATTTCAGAAAGTAGGAGAATTAGAAACTGACCCCGATGGCTTGGCATGAGCTCATGTACTTTCCCTCAATCAAACCAAAGGCTTAGTGAGGTCTGCAGCAAGATAAAGGACAGGCCTGGACAGGAGACTTTGTGCAGAGCTATTGCAAAAGGATAATGTGGGCTCAAATTACTTTTTCTTACTATTCCACCTTAAACACAGATCTGCTATTTTATATCATGACACAAAGCTACATTGACTGTTTCTCTCCAAATTCTTTTCCCCAGTTTCTTGTAGCTTCCTCCAAAGCTTCTTATCATCATTCTTACCCTATGGCTAAACTTCTCAGAAAATTTAGAGTAAAATATATCCGTTGTTTGGTTGGTAGATACCCCATCTGAAAACAATCCAAATGCTGTGGCCTATCGTTGGCAAATAAGGCAGCACCCACTGCTCTTGATTTCTGCAGCCCATTTTTTGAAGCATTGAAATAATCCCAGAGACAGTGGTAACCAGCAGAGGCTTTGATTGAGCAATCTTTCCAGCTCAGAAATGCAAAACATCTTGCCTCCTGCAGAACTTTCTAATGCATCATCAAGCTCATAAAACTTTATTCTGGTTAAACATCCAGTAATAAACTTCTTGAAACAATTACTCTCCCTGCGCTGCTACTCAAGAAGCAGTTTATGGGAATCAAGTGGAAGAAACTATTTTGTGTCATCTGGCGATCCAATAGCTGTGCATGAAAAATGTCTATTTCTTCCTCTGCTACTTTTGAAGTTGTGTGAATTGTACTTACTGGACAGCGGCCGACCCAGTGTTTGTGATTGTATCACGGTAATGCCCCCTGAAACGTACCAATGGTAGGCTGAGTTGTAAGTTTGTAAGTGCATTGTGAATTTTCCGTATTTAAAATGTCAAAATTAAGATGAGTATAAATTCACTCCTACAATGAAGAAGTACTCTACTGTGCAGTACACCGCCCTTGTCTTCAAAAAACAAAAAAAAATCATTACAATACCAGGTACCATTATATAAAAAGAAAGTCCTAAAAATACCAGTTATGATCAAAGCCCAAACAGGAGAACACATAACAATCAGGTACGTTTGAAATTTTTTCCCAGCTGGAGGAAAGACTACATTAGGACACACTTCAGTTCCAGCTGGCAAACAGTCAATATATCTGCCATTTTATTTTTATGAGTAGCAAAATAAGATGTGCTGAGCTGCAGGATTAAGGCTTAGTTTTGATGCAAAGCAAGCAGCAGTAAGTAGTGCACAAAATTTTCTAGTTAGCTCATTAAATCAAACAGGCAAATACATAGCACATATTTAAAGGTGTTTTTCAGAGTCACAAAAAGTATTATATTTTAGATCATACAATCAGTGCATGATATTGTTACTTCTATCTTCCATAAAAAGACCTAAAATAATAAACGGTGTAGAAAACAGTAAAGTATATGCAGGAAATCAAAATAAACTTAAGTAAGAGAAGGAAACTCTGCTACAAGCCGCTTAAAGTTGTGACTCGGGTCAGCCAGATGTAGCAGCACAGTGCAACTACAGATTTGCAAAACTCATTGAATAAACTGTTTTTCATTTCTTTTCTTTTGAAAAACAGTTTTCTTAGAAAGTCAATAATACACTCGAGATACTGAGCTGAAACACAAACCTGAAGACATGCGTGCACATAAACAGAGTCCAATAACATACCAAAATTTTGACAACTTGTTGAAATGTATTAAGAATTTAAAATATTTAAAATAACTCCTCTCATGTAAAGCAATACAAACTTTTGTACTGGGCATACAGTAGACTGTATTCCTTCAAGAGACAGAAAACACAGACTATAATCATTAGAAAATAACCTCATATTTTTTGATGGCTAATCCTAGTCATTAAGTTTGCTGATGACACCAAGCTGAGTGGTGCGGTTGATACCCCTGAAGGAAGGGATGCCATCCAGAGGGACCTGGGCAGGCTGGAAATGTGGGCCCACGAGAACCTGATGAGGTTCAACAAGGCCAAGTGCAAGGTGTTGCACTTGGGTCAGGGCAATCCCAGGTGTGTGTACAGACTGGGAGAAGAACTCCTTGAGAGCAGCCCTGTGGAGAAGGACATGCAAGGATCTGGTGGATGAAAAGCTTGAAGCAAGCCAACAGGGTGTGCCTGCAGCCTAGAAGGCCAACTGTATCCCGGGCTGCATCAAGAGAGGGGTGGCCAGCAGGCTGACAGAGGTGATTGCCACCCTCTACTCTGTCCCTGTAAGGCCCATCTAGAGTACTGTGTCCAGGCCTGGGGCCCCAAGCACAAGACAGACATGGAGCTGTTGGAGCAGGTCCAGAGGAGGCCACGAAGATGATCAGAGCCTGCAGCACCTCTCCTACGAAGAAAGGCTGAGGAAGCTGGGCTTGTTCTGCCTGGGGAAGAGAAGGCCCTGGGGAGACCTCGTTGTGACCTCCCAGCACTCAAAGGGAGCTTATAAAGAGGAGGGAGAGCGACTTTCTCCATAGGAAGATAGTGACAGGACAAGGGGGAATGGTTTTAAACTAAAAAGGGGGAGATTTAAATCAGATGTGAAAAGGCAATTTTTTACTCAGAGGGCGGTGAGGCACTGGCACAGGATGCCCAGAGAAGCTGTGCATGCCCCATCCCTAGAGGTGGATGGGGCAAGGTCAGGCTGGATGGGGCCCCGGGCAGCCCTGGCCATGGCAGGGGTTTGGAACTGAATGGGCTTTGAAGTCCCTTCCAACCCAAGCCATTCTATGGTTCTACGACCAAGTACCTTGTGTAAGCCATCTGTTGACATTTGCAGCACTGACAGGAAAAAAAGACACAACTGGACAACTGCTCCTGGCTAAGGCTTCCTCATTGTAATTGAGAGGAATCACAAAAGGCTGTTTCTGGTTGCCTGCCATGCTCTTTTCAAGCATTTACAAAACCAAGGCATTTTGCATTTTAGGTATTCAGAATTCAAAGGGAAGTTGATGAAATCAGGTGTTAATGTCAATAATAAATTTTAGATAAAAGTTATTGAGGAATGTGTTAACTACTAACGTGCATTAAATATGAAGCTGGAGAGAAAGAGCGTGCAATGGTAATTAAGCGCAGATATGACAATGGGAAGACATTATCTCAAAAATGGGAAAATATAGTACAAAGGGAAAACTTTGAAAATAAGCAGCTCATCAGATCAACATGACATTAGAAAGCTCCCTTACAGAAACGAAATCACAAAACCATGCTGAAGCTGTGCCTCCTGGCAGTTATTACTGATTGACTCCAGGCAGAGTCCTTGCGAGAACTGAAAATGCTTTCAGAATCTTGGACTTTTAAAAACTCAAATACATCAAAATAACACTTTTCCTTCATGTTTTAATTTAAAAAAAATGTCATGGAAAAGGTGAGAAATTCAAAGACCTGACTACTACTCCATTGGTATTTTCCTGGTCATATTATTGAAGTCAAGAATGATTTATACTAAAATATTATACAAGAGTAGTTCAAGTATGAAGTATATAGTTCAAATGCACAATTGCTTTCTCTACAGAGATAAAAGCCTTTTAAAACATATTTTTTTTTTTTTTCCATTTTTAGTCAGGACAACACTTAGCTCAGCTCCACGATCAGCTGGGTTTTCATTATAGTTACTCCCCTCAGCCTCGAGGTTATATGCAAAGTGAACAAAGTGATGCTGAATAAACTGCTGAAGAGGACAGAGACTCCTCAGTAACCCCCCTTTAGTTCTTCCTGTTCTTTTCATCACTAACATGTCTCCTTTACCCCACTCCCAAAATATGATAAAGGAGAGCAGCGTGGGCCCAGTCTACTGTAATACGAGGAAATTACAACCTGAAACGACATTTGGTCCCTCTACTAAATTGATTCAACACTATTAATTCCTATTTCTTGGTCACCCTGCTAGAGTAAAGGCATTTCAGGCTCATTATATGCCACAATGATAAAATCACCTCTCGTTTTACTTACAAAGTCACAAAGAAAACCAGTCTTCCAGCAGATTAAGAGAACAACAGAGAAGAATTTTCAATAATATTACTAGTACTCTAATAGAAATCACTACTTTTGTTCTAGTTGTAGTTCTAAAATGAAATAGGGCTATGAGGGTACTTACGGATGTATATTCAGATGCTGCTAAGCATGCAGCACAGAATGCATAAGGATTTTGTGTGAGATTACTAAAATGCACAAGAATTTTGTGTTATTAATAAAAGTCCAGAAAGCAAAGTCTGGCCTAGCAGTAAAGAGCTAATTACTATAAATACGCATATGTAATGAAAACCAACACTTTATGTTTTGAATATAAACCTCACTGTAGTGTTGGACGTTCATGATGTGGGCCAGACATTGATATGTCTGGGGAAAACACAGAGTACTCTGCAGATGAAGTCACGGGGATGTTTTCTCTCCACAGGATGCTGACCAAACACAGCTTTTGGGAGATGGGGGACAAAGCTGGCCAGGAGACTGAACTGCAAACTCAGGGGGAAAGGCAATGGACAAGCACAAAGCAAAAGGAAAGTCTGTGTCCCCAAGATGTCACACCCTACAGAAACGGCACAGCCAATGAACGAGATCATAGGTGGACTGAGATAGTGGTGAGAAGCTGAGAACCCAAATCTAATTTGAAGCAGCAAAGTTTCACAACCCTATCCAACTGCCAAACCTGTTGCACTTTGCAGATGCCATTGTCACACAACCAGGAACCAAAAGACCCTAGGAAGCTGGGCACTACGTATACATTTGTGCATGTAATCCTGACTTACCATGCTGGCTGGATGTGGGTGCCATCAACAGGAAATGTAAATAAATCTGTGGCATACAGTAAACTACTAAGCAAAGAATGTATGGAAGCAATCCACTCCTGTCTCACATATTTTGTCTCTGCCTTCTGACTACTGTCTTTACCTACTCCCTGAGCAAGATCTTTCTATACTGAAGCTATGCTAAATTTACTATTACCTCCTGTGCCATTAGAAAAGAAAATGGAACAGCTTTCACCACAGGCAATTTCTAACAAATTTGGTAAATAAAGTGCGTCCCAAGGCCAAAACAAAACTGTGTTAATTGCGTTCTGTTAAATATATGTTACAACCACAACAGAAAGGTGACATAACTATACTAAACTGTTTGTGAATGCTCTGCTATCTGTTCTCATCCTATTGCAGCAGAACACTTAAATGCTGTCTCAGATCCCATCAATTTCCTTGCAACCTATATAGATGTTATACAGTGGTATGTTAATATACCACAGCATAAACAACACAGAACAATACACTACATACACACTCATGATTAACTATTGTCCTAGATCTCTTCTGATGGTAAATTTAACCACAGGTCTTCTGAGGCAGGATAAACTGCATATAAAATTTAATTCTAAAAAGCTATTTTTCAAAGTAGAACACAACAGAAGCATCTGAAAATGCTCAGATCAGTCTTTGCGGTTCCATAAATAAAAATGAGTGAATTATTAAGAGATTGAGATCTTCTGGAGCCTTACCAGCTCCTAAAAAAGGCACAGCAGGTGGTACCATCTATGCCAAGCTAACGTCAGCCAAAACCTCCTCTCCACAGCACTCCTCTGAAAAAATATGCGCTGATCACACCGTAAAGGAGGACGAATTATGCCACTGGGCACGGCCAGCTCTTCCTGTGCGCAGCAACTGGGAGCAATCTCTCATTACCCTGAGCCATTAAAATAAATGATGGGGCAGTGAGCCCGAAGCCAGCCCCGTGTGCCAGACAGCACAGCTGTATGCAGAGTGCTGCCAGAGCAGCACATTCCAGGTGCTTTATTTCGGGTGGAGTCACAAGTGGGTCAGCTGCGAAGTGCATCACATAGTTAAATTCCCTGCTCACTAGCCCATTTTTTCCCACAGGTTTTACGTTATTCATTCACTTCAGCTAATCTGTGAGATGAGAAAACGTTAACCTCTGCCCCATCCTAAATTGAGAAAATCTGTTTCCAGGTTTGTCACATTTTCAATAGAGAAAGAATGAGTAACAGGCTCCTTTCTCATTTTCAAAATATACACTTTTTCTGACCAAAGAATTTTACCCTGCCTTTGCCAGAGTTTGTCAATCTAACTTCTTCTGTACTTACTTTAATACAATATGAGATGCAATTATCTTCATAGTGTTTACAGCATCTATGCCTTGGGCCATGTTTGCACCTGCAAAAAGCACAGTGAAACACATATTAACTTGTAGCTGTTTTCAGCATAATCAACAGGAGGCTTCATAAATTTTTCTTGCCTAAAAATACATAAAGCACTATTTCCCTACCACTCATTCTTCCCATTACCTACTGAAGGGCACTGTGAGCTTTTACGATGCCATAAAAGGATAATAAAAAGGAACAATACTTCAGTTGTGCAACAGAAGTTTCTGCAAACTTATTTTGATCGAACCCTCCTCTTGCCACGCTACACCTATAAATCCAAAATTAAGCAACGAATTTTCTGCTGTGGTCAACAGGGAGCAGCTATGGGACAGAATTCTAGCAGCATCACCCTTCCTGTTCTGTCTGTACTCCATGTTTCTGGAAGCATATTTGACATAGTATCTGTGTCCTTACATCTTTCACAGCATTGTAATAATTTGGAAAGCAATGTAGAACACACAACTGCACATAGATACCCTGTGAGGCTTCTTTCCAATAACAAGCATTTCACACTTTCCTAACTGTGGAGGTTTTTGTGTGGCTCTGACTTCAGACTGTAAATTTGACCTTCAGCATATAAAAGAGACTGGCTTGGGATGGTGGGATTCCTGGGCTGTGCAGTTGTTAGCCCTGCATTATGTAGAATTATGAAGAAGTAATGTCATACCGTGTCTGAACATTATATTTTGCTATAGCCAAGAATTTAAGTTTTAATACAAAATAAATTACACAATTTATACACTGTGCCAAATATCTTGGAAGTTTTGAATCATGTATTATAAAGTCTAATGGCAATAAATCATCTGTGAGGTCAGTTTATGTAGCACAAATTGTAATGAGAATGTGATCAGGTTACAGGCATTTAGACTCAATTATATTGAAAAGAACCATATGGAACAGAAAGCTGTGAGAGCATTAGGGCTGAAAACTGGAAGTTTTCTGAACGTCTGAGTAGGGAATTTCAAGACCTTAAAGAAAAAAAACCTCCTCTCCATACATTGTCCCTTGATCCTAGTACTCAATGAACAGTGGAAGAGCTATGGACTAACTGCTGAGTAAGGGGTATTTAAGACAAAATAGGTATAACAACTCAGCTAGGATCACAGCTTCTTCTCCTTGTAGGTCTTTTTTGCTGTTGTTGTTGTTGTTGTTTTTAACCAATACAGTCTTGCCTGAAAAGCCACTGCTGATTACCCTCATATTTTTCAATTCAATGGCCCAGCAAACCACAGGAGGTCACCCTGTGATGTTGGCCAATTTGTGCTTGTCCATTATCTGAACAAGATAGATAAGTCACTACAGACTGCACTTCGCAGACTTGTTTCTTTCCTGCACATCAGCAGGTAAAGGTCTGGTCACAGAACTGCTCCTGAAGAAGTCAGAGGAAGTGAAATCACAGGGGTGAAATGGTCAGATCCCCACTCTATTTGTTATTCCTTTGTCCCTATACCAAGTGCCTCCTTGTGCTTCCCCATGTCCCTGAAGCCTGAAAAGCTGTCCCATGTCACTTCTTTAAGCTCAGAGTAAAGGACAGTAAATTACATTCTGTAGACAGGGAGGGAACCTATCCTAGCTAACTTTAGATGTCCAGGTCTGACCTTGTGTAAAGCAGTTTTAGATTCACTTGTGCTTGGGAATTTCCTGACACAGGAGGCAGGCTCAATGCCATGAGTCCTGTTCTTAGGCAGTTCTACTTTATGCAATACAGGGATGTTGGTCTCAAAAAAGATGATATTATGGTAACTTAAGGTGACCTAAATGAGGAGCGCTGCTGTGCGGTTTTCCCTCCTCGATATCACTATACCAGCACTGCTGGAACCATGCCATGAGCCAGTGCTGCACAAAAAGCAAACAGCACTCTACCACTCAGAACTGCTTGAACTTACACTGCCTTGCCAGACAATCGCACACTGTGAGTTGTTTTGAAACCCTGCTGTGACATACAGGTCTTGAATTTCGTTTACCATAGAGTTCATAATTTGTTACTGTTCATTATCCAGTAAAAAAGAACTGCAAAACACTCAAATGCAAAGCAAAAGTATTAGAGGACATTGTCAAATACAGTGTAACAAAACATTAAAATGAACTAAGCAAGAACGACTCATTTTGCTGTTGTTTTGCTTTCTTCTGACTCACACTTTGTCCATGAGCTTTTTCGTTAGAGCCAGGAAATTCATTCGCTGTGATATTTTGTCACAATGCTTTATCTTCCTATCTGTCTTTGAAAATGCTGCTTCAGGTGAAAATGAATGAGTGGGGATTTCCTCTTTCCCTACAATGAATCTGAAAGAAAAAAAAAAAAAAAAAAAAAACACAGAACAAAACAACAGTTACATAAATAACTCTCAAGTATCTAATACAGAAGTCTCTAAAACTATTAAGACAAGCTTGAAGTTACCCGCAAGTCTCCAAAAGAAACTGCATCCCAAACAGGTGCCACAACTTGTATCTCCTTGAAAAGATCAATCCACTGACATAAACTTCAGACAATGACCAAAACTGCTGCCAGCAATTTTTTAAAACTAGGTAAAAAAAAAAAACATTACTGGGGAAGTCCATCTCTCAAACAAAAGAAAACCACCAGATAAGAAAATAAAAATGCACCTGAAATATCTCAATTATCTCTGGCAAAATGGGCGTACGTAAAGATTGATAATTACTGTGATATTTTTACAAAATATCTGCTTTTTAAAGTCTTCAAAATGCTTCTGCTCTCACCAAGAGCATCTAGTCTGCTTTGCTTGGCTTCATCTTCAGCCCTTCTTCCTCACCCAGAAGCTGACATTGTCAACATACCTGTTCAGCCCAGGTGTAGAATTACCGGGTATCAAGAGCAAAGGAGGTCACAACCTCAAGACGCACTGCTTCCTAATGTTTTGCACTGTTATCCGAGTTAGTAATCCTGTGGTAGTCTCACTGAGTGTGGTGAAGGTGTAAATCTTTGTCGCTTAGTTTGTGACAGAACCTCCCAGCACACTGGTGATTTCAGGAAGCACTGCAGGTCACTGCAGGAGTGCTTTATGTCCGGATTTCTGGACTCCAGAATGCATTATTTAACTATTTAACTTCAGTTGCAAACCAATTTTCCACTACCAACAGCAGCTCTGTTTGCTTGACTACAGCTTCAGTTCCTCTCTTCACCTGTGACCTGATACTGTCCATGCTCTGGGCTATCTTAGGGCAGACAAGAGGTTTAGTGGCACAGGGTATGTTAAAACTCCATGCTTTATTTGGGTGCTGGCCACAGAATTACTGTTGTATTCATTCAATGATTTGTAAGCACAGAAAATAAACCCCAGGGCAAAACATAGCAGCACTTTGCTTCCAGAAGAATAGTAGGAATCATGAACCCCAGGTTTAGAAAAATAAAATGCAGCTTCAAATACACACAAGCACGTGTCTGCATTTCTTTTCTATAATGGTCCAAAATATGAAAAAATTTGTCTCTTGCCAGCTTATTACGCTTTCTTTCAAATATGCTATATATCAAAAAAAAAAAAAAAACAGAAAATTTTACAACAGCATGCTTTTTCTTAGAACTCATTTCACACAATGCAGCTTCCAGTGTGCACAATCCCTCAAAATCTTCACTTTAAGCTACATGCTCACAGAACTACTTTCCTTACTTACTTTAGTGCAGAGTATGTAAATCCTTTCAAGCCATCTTTGCACCTGAAACACAAAAACAACAATCTTTGTTATAATGGCCTGCTTGCAGCGAGCTGTTGTAGGTTAAATACCATGTAGGAGGGCTGTGAATGAACACCAGTTTCTTATTAACAGAAAACAGCAAGTCTGCAACAACTCTGTGGCTATCCCCAGCTTCACAGCTGTCACCACAGCCTTGGAACATCTTAGAAACAAAGGGTAAAGCATATAAATGTCAGTGCTTCTCTTTTTTTATCAACACCAAGAGAGGAGAAATTTCTAAGGGATGGTGACAGAATCACTGGGGTAGCAGTGGGCAACTTCATGTGCAGAGAAGAAAAGTCAAGATGAGTTCTACAAAATACAAAGAGAAAGGAGGACTGGACCTCAATAAAAAAACACCCTACTTAATTCTTAAGATAATAATGATATTAAAATAACAAGATTTGAAATAAATCATTCCACTTTGCACACTATAGGGTTCCTTATATGAATAATGACCATAGAAAAGAGTCTGCAACCAGCTGTGAAAGTTTGGGGTTATTGCTGTTCTCTGCACACGATCCGATGAATGCAGCTGAAGCTTGCAGCTGCCACAGACTCTTCCTGGAAGACTTCTCAAAGCACCAGAGGCAGGCTGATAGGAAAGCAAAGAGCAGATACTTGTATTTTTTCCCTTTTTTCTTTTTACAGTAGTGCATGGGGAATATGCCTCACGGTAAAAACACATTCCTGGCACAATACATAAAGCACGAACAAGGAACTTATCAACATCATCACTTCAAGAACACCTTACTCTAAGAGAACACCATTTCGGCTCTTACAAGATCTTCCTAAGCAAGAGCAGATGAACACAACCCTCCTCCTTCTGCCCATGAAGACCAAGCTGTCCCTGGAAGCCCACGCCTGCCCCTGGGAGCACATGATGTTGGCTCCCAGGGGCAGCACACGCAGCCAGCACCTGCTGCTGAGGGCTGACGTATGAGAGCAGCAGGAAGGACACAGCAAGATGGTGGCTGGCTTCCAGCTCAGCATTACGGATGATACTGACCTTGCAATAGGCTCCATCTCCCTGGTTATGCTATGCAAGCAGACATCACTCTAATTATTACTGGTGTGCTAATGAAAAAGAGCTCCTCGCTTGCCTTCCCTCTGCACCTGAAAGTCTGGTCAGGAGAAGACAGAAGTCATGGAAGCTTTGAGGTATCTTCTGCACAATGCCAGAAAGCTCATCCTGAAGAGTTTCTCTTTGAAAATTCCTGCACTTAAAATATTGATCATGTCTGTGGGATCTACAGGGGTTCAGGGCAGCTTTACACAAATAGAACTGTTCACTGCTTCTTTAATTAATATGGGACCTTGTAACCAAAGGCATGTAAACGTTTTACTTTTTACAGTTTTTCACCTGTGGAACTCAGGAGCTGGGAATTGTTGTAGCATTCTGACATAAAGATGGATCGACACATCTGGGGACTGAAACAAAGGGAAGGCGCTGCACCCAGAGACCGCGAGTCCCTGGCAAAACTGCAAGCTGAGCCCAGGGGCACGGGGTTTGGGTGCACTCACTCTGCCCACAGAATCGCTTTAAAAAAATTCTGCTTTAAAACCTATAGGAGACTGTAAGTTAAGGTCCCTTAGCGTTATGTGTTGGACACACTACGACTGCCAGCTCATGAACAGGGCATAGCTTCTATTTTTCCAGTAAATTAAAGCCATACACAAGCCAAAATGTAAACATGCTTAAGTGTTTCTAGAGTAATACTGAAACAGAAAAGTCATCGCATTAAAAGCATAAGGATGTTTTTGCCCTAACCACTCCAGCACAACAGCGTTCAGCTGCGGGTGCTGAGCCTCCATTCCTGCATCGGCCACCAGATGTCCCCCCCAGCTGCTGCTAGCCCCAGCCCTGCCTGCTTCCAAGGGAAGCACCCAGCACACCCCTCTATGTCTCTGCTGAAAATCACAAGACATCTGAATTACTGAAAGGGAAAGCCACACTCTAACCCCCTCTTCATTACCCACGAAACATGAAGAGGGATTTCTCACACCCGTTCTTGTTACATGTTGAGATAATTCTATGCGGGAAGTACCTGGTGTATCGAGATTCGATTAGTTATTGTTTCTCTGTCACTAGTTATTCCGCATAGTTATGGTGCTATAGTTCTGAATCCTCCTGCAAAATGCACTAAAGTTACATACATAGTTCAATGTCGAGATAACATTACAAATACAATTCAATTTTCCCCCCATTGACTTCTTAATTTTAAAATTTTAACAGTATAAAAGTACTATTTGGGTTCTTAAATAGAACTTTACTCACGTTGCTGTCTGCCTAAAGTTTCTTATGTAGAGGCATGACATACACTAGTGGGTATGTGAAAACACTGCTGCAGAGAAACAACATTTTTGATCAAGGGCAGTTTGCACAGCAACTTCTCTGACACAGGCATTTTGCTCTTATAAATGAAACTGTAACAAACAGTGGTATTTGTCTTTATACCACGAATTCTGTGTATTATGGGCTTCAGAATACTGCTCTAGAGTTTGCAATTCCCCTGTTTATTCACAAAATAATTTACACACTAAACTGGCAGCAACAAAAGAAAGTTCCACACAGACCTCAAACACACCTCTTTTTGAGTGGGGGGAAAAAACCTCACAGGGACAGCATGGAGATGTCCCAGATCCAGCAAACCGCCTCAGCTGCGACTGCAGAAAAGGGTAATGCACAATGCTGGTCGCACATGGTACTTTTCACGAACACCTGGCTGCTAATAAGTGAACTAAGACTAATGATTTGCTTCTTACAGGCCACTGCTAATTGGTAATAATAACTTTTACTCAATGCTTCATTGCTCAAGGGGTGAAAAAGTCCCTACTCTGCTGCTGACCCCCAGGAGCCATTCAAGCTGCAAATGAGCACAGTAAAAAATATTGCATGTGCCCAATGTTCCAGATTCCCCTGAGATGGGAAAAAAAAATCTTCATAGCATAATATATTGTTTCAGCTTTTTTTCAGGGTATTATTCAACCTGGAAGATGTGCAGTTTCAGGTGAGCTGTACAGCATCGGTCATCTCCCACCACTCACTGCCGTGAAGGTCATGGGGACAGCATCTCAAGGTGCAAGAAGGCAGCACCAGTTTCTGCCCAGCAAGTAATCATTTAAAGGGTGCACAATCTGGTTACAGCCGCCCAGCAGAGAATTTTCCCATCAGAGGGGAATTTGCCCCTGGTCCAAAGCCAGCAGAAGCCGCGGCTGCCAGCTGTCCCTGTCCAGCACCGCGCACCCCATAACGGAGCGGGAACGGTCGTGCTCGCAGCCCAGCTTTGGCTGGAGCCGGAGCAGCAGAAGAACCGAGGAACCGCAGCAATAAATCTGGGTTCTCCACAATCCCCTTCTGGGACCATTTTGGCACACAAGCAAATAGGGTCGATTTTAATCACGCATATTTATAACATAAATTGAACTTATGGCCACACACAGGTTGATTTTTTCATAAAGAAAATAGCAGAAGTGGAAGAGAGCCAAGGCAGTGCTTCCAATGAGAGATGAACTAACTGTAATTAGTTATGTTTGGGTATGTAAAGAGGTGCTGTACACGGGATCACACCACGCTCCCTCCATCATGTGGGAAGGCAAAGTTCCCACACTGAGCTGCAAGGCTGACTGCCAGCAATTATGTTTTTAGTGTTTTATTTTCTTTCTTTCTTTTTATTTTTTTAATCAGGGCGCCTTGTCATAAGCCTTCTAATGATTTTCTCTGTGACCAATTGATGTGCTCTGAGGAAACAAGTCCCTGTTCACCCACAGAACTGGTAAGGAGAAAGTAGCTCACAGCAACACCACATGCCACGTCTAACGACATTCCCATATCACTTATGTTATCCTTCAGGGTAAGAGTAAATTAGAAACTCCTATACACAGCTCTCATTATGGCCATGTGGGAAGGAAGCCCTGTGAGTGCAGGACATGTGTTTGCACACTACGGCAGCACATCCTGCCCGTTGGGACTGGCGGGGGACCACGTTTCCGCGTTAGGGTGTCCTGTTGTGCAGAGAAAGGAGGGTCATGGTGGTGAAATGGGACTGTGTCTGAACACGCCTGCTGCATGCCCTGCTATTAAATCCTTTGCTGTTGGGAATTAAGGGCTATCTACGTTCCTTTGTGAGCTGCGCTGAACTCTACAGGATAATCCATTCTCTGTTTAAAGCTACTTAGAGATGTTACTACACCTTCCTACTTTTGTTTCTCATCCTCTCTCCAGGGTTATGAGTTGTCATTTTTCTGAGTTGACTTCTGCAGCCATTTCTGTTCTTCCCCTTACATCTCCTCTTTTGCCCTTCTCTCTTAGAACCACAGGCTATCCCAAGATGGAAGGGACCCACAAGGATCACTGAGTCCCACTCCTGGCTCCACACAGGACCACACAAAATTCAAACCCTGCACCTCTCCCTTCAAGTCAAATTGCTATTTTGTATTTTCTCCCCTATTTGTTCTCTAAAACTTATTCTCAAAAGCTCCTTTTCCATTAAAAAAAAAAAAAAAAAGTATCTTCTTCATATCTCCTCATGGTCTGCTACTTTCGACTTTGCTAATGAAATATTTTGTGACTACAGGACTGAGGGTACAGATTCGGACACATGTAATCATTCTACATTGCAGAAAGAAGAGTTAGTTCAAGTTCAGTTGAACTAAATTGTTCTGAGACTAATTTTTAAGTGGAGACTGTAAAATAAAATAACCTTTCAGAAATATAAATTCCTAACCAGTAAGATCTTCCTCACAGATGTAACTGTGTTGAAAAAAAAAAATTACTTTAAAATGAAATATTTTAGTGTTCTGGATAATGAAAGAGCTAATGCAGTCAAGCCTGATAAGAGGAGAAAACTGAAACCAAATGTCTTTTTGAAATGTATACTACTATTATTTTCCCTAAGAAAACACATTTTCAAGTGGGAAAAAAAAAAAAGATTTCTAAAAATTGTGATTGGGCATGTAACTAAATCTATTTTGACTTGTGATTACGTAGTTGTAGTGAACTTTCCAAGTATCTGAACAGTATTTACATCCTCCTCAGGGACCAGAGAAGAACATGATTATTGTGATAATAATAACATCCAGATCCACCAAGCTGTTATTTGTTTATAACACGGCATTTTGTGCAAAAAGGCATTTTGATCCCTATTTAGAGAAATCTATGGGAATCTGGCTCCTAAAACTCTTTGTAGATTTGACTATACATGACAGTTCCAAGATCAGGAGCTACTCGTGACTTCCACATCACATTAAAAAAGAATATTCTGGTTATTTATTCTCCTATCAGAAATAAAGCACATCAAATCTGAAATTGGAGCACCCTACCTGGAAGCAGGGAGGCACTCAGATGGCACAGGGCTCTGAGAACCTGATCCAGCTGTAGATGCCCCTGTTCACTGCAGGGGAGTGGGACTAGATGGCCTTTAAAGGTCCCTTCCAACTTGGACAATTCTATGATTCTGTGATATGTGATATGTGATATTGATATTGATATGTGATATGTGATATTCTGTGCATCCTTTGGATGCAAAGCACTACTTGCAGCTAAGCAGCATCTAAACACTAAGGAGCTTCCTTTCCAGATCTACAACTACAAAACCAAAATCACAGAATCACAGAATGGTTTGAGTTGGAAGGGAAGTTAGAGCTCATCTAGTTCCAACCCAATGGAACCCAAAAGGCAGAAGTCTGCCCCATGGATGGTTTGGTTGCTTTACCATGGATGATTCAATCAGATTTTTTTGCTTTTTGTAATTACGGCCATTTCAATTAATTGACTCTATTTATATCATATTAAAGACATTAAAACTTGCGTATCTCAGAAAGACACCTTATCCCCAAAAGAACAGCATACTTCAAACTAAGTTAGGGTTCCTGTACACACGTGCGAGTATTTCTGTCCATCCAGACAGACTGCAACCTCTCTCTTAGAGAGAGCAAGCAGTCATGGTGTCACGGCAGCTGAAAATGCTGAGAGCAAAGCAACCTGTTCCACTCACCAGCTGCAGTCAGCATTAATGTCTCCCCTTAAAATCAGACCTAAGCTCTTCCTCTCTTCACACACAGTCTCCATATCCTTTCTTTTCCCAGGACTGTGAACAGCTTCTATTCCTATGGTCCTAGAGGCTCTCTGAATGCCCAGGCACCCTGAGCACAGCACCTCTGCACAGGCACTGCTGAGACTGCTTCAGTAAAGAACAAGAAGTGGAAACCGATGGAAAACCTTCTCTTCCCCACCTCCTTCTGAGGGTGCAGGCACAGCGAGTGTCAGAATCGAGCTTGTCTCTTCCACTGAAGGGGATCACGCAGCACAGCTTGTGATTTGTGCAGAGGAAACCCACAGAGGCAAGTTTAAGGGAAAAGATGATTTGCAATTCGATTTTCTCTCTGAATTTCTCCTTTGCTGGATTAAATATTTATTTTCTTTCTGTCTTTACTCACAAGTTTTGCCTATTCATTCCAGGACTACGAAAAAAGCACAAGGGGGAGTTAAAACCAAAACACTAGTCACATACCCCACCAACATCACGCAGCTTTCAGAAGACACGTCAGAAATCAGATTACACGTAACTGAAGTCAGAGGAGTTGTGGCTGAAACTCTTATAAAAATTATATTTCAGTCCACTAAATGTGCAGCACAGCTAGGCTCCAAATGCAAAGAGAAGTCTCATTGCTTGCATTTACAAAGCAAAAAAGAATGTATCTATGCCTTGAGCTGCGTCCCAAATATCAAATGATCTTTTGAAAAGGCTCTGTTTTTGTTTTTTTGTTTGTTTTTTTTTTACAGTACTGGATCCTGAGTTGTCGACCAAAGCTGTTATCAATCAACACTTCACGTTATTCAAGC
>VXAV01003820.1:2525-55316 GCA_013399715.1 Alectura lathami
GGGGGCCGGCTGCGGCCCCGCCGTTGTGCTTCCGGGGTCAGCGCTTCCGCGATGGCCGCGCTCGCCCTCGAGTCAGGGGGCAGAGGTGGTGTGGAGAGCGGCTGGAGGGGAGCGGCGGCCCTCGGAGCGCTCCTCCGTCCCGAGGGAGCGAATGTCCCGTGTTAAGCCGCCGTCGTTGGTTCGCTTAGGAGGTGCCTAGGGAGGCGGTCGCTGAAAATCTCCCTGAAAGAGTTTAAGTGAGGAGTTCTTGAGGAGTTCTGAGCTTTTCCAGGGAGATCTGGGGGGGAGGAGAAAGCCAGGGAGGAAGGGCTGGAAGCTGGTCTGGTGTAGAAGCTGCACGTTCAGCTGAAATGAAGTGTGAAGTGTGGCTCTCGGTGCTCAATAAAATGTTGTAACACGGTGCGTTGCTGGCTTGTGGTTTGTATGTAGTTTTTCATAAGGATATATGTCAACTGAGAAGCGCTTGGTGTGAAGAACAGAGTTTATCCAAGCAAAAGTCGCCTGCTGCCTGCTCACCTTGTCCTTCTAACAGCGTATAGTACAGGCAGCACCAACCAGCCGTCTGTCCTCGTGCCTAATCTATAAATGCAGGTGAGCTCGATGTAACTACTTCTGTAGGTTCTTAAAATCAGCTGTGATGTGGCCCTGTGGGTCTAGTAGTGCTTTTTCTTGCGGCTGGGTTTTTTGATACAACAAGGAGCTGTGATAGCTTCTGAAGGTGGAAGCATCCCTGCAGGTGTCCTGCTCCTGTCACAAGTCCGTCCAACAGTAGTTGCAAGTTCCATGTGATTAATACGATTATGTTAATGGAAATTTGTTGACAGAAACTGCTTCTAGTTCTGCCGCTGGTTTCCATCTAAGCCAAACGTTCCTGTGAAATCAATTCATTGTCTCTTAAAAAGGAGCAATGCTTATCTGGAAGCTTAATTTGTTCTGTGTGAGATGCACAGATAATCTTAAAACCCCGTGAATACGATATACAATCTCCAGGCTGCACGAACTCATGTCTAGTTTCACTGGGCCTAGGTGAGAGTGTCTAAGTAGGAGTTCTCACCTAAATAATCAGTTCCCAACCAGCTGCCCCATGAGAGCTGAGCACAGCTCTGGGTTCGTGCGGAGAACAGCGTGTGCTCCTCTGTCCGGTTTCTGTAGGTAAGCATTATCTTGACGCTTCCAGCCGGCTTTTGTAGGCGCACTGTGGAAGAGCTGATGATACAAAGCATGTTTTCAGGTTCCTGTTTGAAAGATGGAGGCAGAAATGAAAGGCAAATGGCACTTGAGCCGCATACTTGCCTTCCAACTTCCAGTGTCTCTTTGATTGAGTCGTAGTTGTCCTTTTAGCGAGGTGTGCTGCCTTTGCTCAAATGGATGTTAGCTTCTGCTGTGGCCAAAGGAGGAAACTTAGGGCAGGAAGATGGCGTTGTTGATGTGTGGCAGTGTTTAATATGCGTTTCTACCATGCTGAAGGTCTGTGTGCTTAACCAAGGCGTGATGAAACGAGGCAGCCTGTGGACAGGATATTACAGCGTGGTTTCTGTCGTACCAAACGAAGGGTGTATCTTCATCAGTTCTTAACGCCAGCATCCTATCCTAACAGGTTGGCATGTCCTACTGTATGATTTAAGGCTTCATTATTATGGTCAAATTCATTTTTAAATAGAAAATCGTGTACTTTAATGGCTGCCGTGTCAGCCAACCTCACTGTGAATCTGAAGTGACTTTTGGAGACCGCTTGTGTCTTGCAAACTGCCCACTTTACGCTCCTGGCCAGCATTCCATGCGGACAAGTCCTTTCCACCTGTGTTACCTGCGTGGGAAGGTGGCTAACGAGCTACAGCCTGTGTCAGAGAAGCATGGGGAGTTTGGCTTTCTAATTACTTACAGCTGGCATCTCTTAAAGACGTGGTCAGGGCAGCTATCAGGATGCAAACACTGGTGGTGAGTTGGGTCTGCGTGCGTGGGAAGGCTCTGCTGGGGCTCTGGCTGCGCTGGTGCCCCTGGTGCAGCAACTGCTGCCGAGGTGGCTAAGGAAAGGCAGGAGGCTGTCCTCTGCTGTCGGCAGGGAAAGCTCCACGGCATTAACACTTTCACACTTGCTTTCATGACGGTGATTATTTGAGAGGAAAGAGCAAGCAGTGCTGCGTGCACCGCAAACAGAATTTAAGCAGCGTGCTCACCTGGCGCCGTGGTTGGCAACCTGCTGATCCGTGGGCCCGGGGCAGCCGGCCCTGTTGGTTTGGCTTGTTGCAGAGCTGGCCATGGGGGCTGCCTTTGGGATGGCCTCTAGGGTTTTGTCTTAGATGAATTAATGTTTATCTGCGTAAGTTACTTATAAGGTCGGGAGTGGCCAGCCTAAATGCTTGTTAGAGCCCAGCAGGTCATGCATATGGCCGCTGTAATTATGGTGTCGTGGATGGAGGTGTCATGATTGTTGCTGAAATGTTTATCATTTTAAAATGTGATGCACTCCTTAACCTTGACAAAATGCTCTACTTTTAGAGAAGGCTCAGGAGCAGGCATCTAGTACAGCTGCCAGGTCAGAGCCAGCCTGTCAGGTGCCTCAGGGTGAGCCCGTCACGGCCTTTTGCCCGCGCAGATGTGTTTTTAAGTGTCTCATGGCATTCTGATCCTGGGAGTAACCCAGTACCCTTTGTGCTTTGCTTGTAATCTTTCTGGGATTGTGGGATCAAGGAAAAATTCTTTGTGCATATCTACTGCAGCTCTTAGGTTGCAGGGAAGAGATGAACAGTGCCATCAGCTCGTATCGCTTCGGTTCCGCGCCGTGTGCTTGTGCAGCGAGGGGATGCATCCTACTCTGTGATTTTTGTGGCGTTCAGCGTCTGAATGCAGGTATTCTGGTGAGGAACTGATTTGGTGCCTCTGGTTTGCTAATGTTTGCTAACCACATGTTCTTCTTCAGTGCTGGAGGAGAGCCGCGGGTGCGGATGCTGCCTCTCAGCTGTCTGAGGTTTGTTACAGTGAAATTCAGCCACGTGCAGTAAGAGTGCTGAAATTTGACAGGCAGGGCTTTTGCTCTTTCCAGTCCCACACCAAACCGATTCTGCCACTTCGGGATGGAGATGCTGGGCTGCTTGGGATATAGCTGCCCCGTTGCTATTGTACAAAATCCTAGACACAGACACATCATCGTGTCGGTGACAGAGCCCAGACGAAGTCTCCCAATACATAAACATTTGAAGACCTTTCCTTAATCTGTTTTTTTTTTTGTATCTGTATCTTGTATCCGTGCCTGCAGATCTACTGGCACCTCCCTTCCCTGCCAGCAGGTGCGGACTGGAGCCGCAGCGTGGCACAGCCAGCGTTTGGCACAGGAGCCCCAGGTCTGGGACGCTTCAAAACGCAAGTTGTCCCAGGGAGTGGGACGTTGAGCTTTGGGTTTGGGAGGGCTCAGTCTGCCAGAGCGCTTCTGACTTAAGCATTGCTCCAGAAGGGATTTTGAATGTTGTTACCTCAAGGTGCATGTTGGTTATTTGCAGTCTGATTTTTTTTTCTTCTTTTTAATAGACTGACAGACAGCAATGTTTAAACAAGGTGTGGGTGGTTTTTTTTGTGTTTTTTTTTTTTTTTTTTTTTTTTTTTTTTTTTGGTCTCCCCGAAGGTTTTGGGAAGTTCTGTTTGAATACGTTTGAACACATGGGGGTCTTCTATTTTCACTCTTAGAACTGCGCTGAAACTTTCCGCGTGTGAGCGAAGCAGGTGCCCAGCAGGGGGAGGGCTGGCACGCAGGATGGGCGTCAGGCCTGGGGTTCCGTTCCTAGACCGGGAGCAGCTTGTTAAGGGGGAAAAAAAAAAAAATTCTGAGATTTTTCTTCTTTAATTTCAGAGAAAAAAAAATCCTGTCCTGCTTTCTGTGCACTGGTAAAATAATTTCAAATGCTGTCCTACTGAGCAAGGAGCAAGCGGGTCTGAAAAACAATGTTGCCTTAGCAACTACATCTTGGTTTCTGGATAGATTAGAACGATTGGTTTCTAATACACTGAGTGTAAGAGATCTCTGGGTGCTGGAAAAAAAAAAATAGGCGAAATCACATTGTACATGAAGCCAGCTATGTTTGTGTCGCGCTGGTGAGTCTGGTCACTGCGCAGCGCGTGCTCCAGGCTGCGGAGCAGGTTGTTTTTCTGGTAGAGCTTCATGACTTATTCAAGGGTTGAACTGATTTTCATTTTTTTTATGATTAAAAACATAGTTTAAATTTGAAGTGTTTTTTTTTTTTTGTTTGTTTGTTTGTGTGTTTTTCCTTGCACTGAGTCCCAAGATGCATTCTGGTTTGATGTGCTCAGCACATAACCGAAGTGTCTTTGTCAAGCACGATAGGGGCTTTTTTCCCCTCTTCCAAAGGTATTCTTTGCAGCTTGTTTCTTCCTAGCAGTACTTATTTTTCACTCTTCCTTCTTTGGAAAATAAATTAAAATTTCCCAGTAGCAGAGTATTTTGCACTGTATGCTGGGTGCTATGTTATCATGACGTTTTATCGTGATTTTATCACTATTGTGGGGAAAGTCAGATGGAGAGCAGCCTGGATTCAGATCAGTCCAACACAGGAGAGAAGCAACTGGAGTGCATGTAACGTTTTTTTTTCCTGAAAAAGTCTAAAGCTGAGAATGAATCCGGTGTTATTTCTGGGGAGCTTTGTGAGTGCAGCACGGCAGGAGGAAGAAGATTGGCGGTGTGTAATGCCAGGGGAGCGTGAGGCTTCTTTGAAGCATGTTGGTCCTGGAGGGGTCCGTGTTCTGATGTTGGAGAACTTCAGAGCCTGAAGAGATCCCTTCTGGGAAATCAGCTGAACCCCAGCGCCTAGCTCAGCTCAGGAAGGTCAGGTTCCAGGTGCCAGCACCGGCAGGAGTGCTGCGTCCAGGCTCTGCGGTGCCTGGAGTCCGTGTGGCAGTGACGCTAGCACCGGGCAGGCTGTGGGGAGGGTGGGGTGCGCGAGGTGGACGCAGTGAGGGTAACGGGGGAGGCGAACAAAAATGGGGCAATAAGAAACGGTGCTCACTTTGGGTAGCTCCCTGCTCCCGGGGCGTGCAGTGCCAAGGGGGTTTCCACTCCCAGGTGAGGAATTTGGGTGTTGCACGTCCCGCGTGGGCAGTGCTGGGCGGTTCCACCTGCTCTGCTCTCTAGCAGAGCCCTTGTTAGAGTTCAGTCCCGTGACTGGTCACCGGTAGAGCCAATAGGGGATTTTACGGTAAATAGTTGCGTATCCCACGTTATTGTCTTCATATGCTTGTTTTGTTTCATAAAGCTCGTGCAGTCAAGCGTAGATCTGTGCTGGTCGGTGCTTGATCCTACTGCTGTATGGCTGATGAATTCATGGATTTAAGACAAATAATCCGTATTTCATTACTAGCAAGTGCTAGAAATAAAAATGTACTCTGGACTGTTGGTGGAAAAAGCAAATCCCGAAGTCATAAGAGAGGATTAAAGCTGGAAAAAAATCTCTCAAGAGAAATGTTAAAAACCGAAGGGAGTAACGACATCTGCTCAACAGCATCCAGCCCCTCTGCCGGCAGCGAGGCACCCTTGACGCCTTCCCACGCAGGGAATAAAAGAGGGGGAAGAAATGAGTGGCAAAAATCAGGATAACAAGCAGACCAGGTCATCTGAAATTTCTGTTTTCCATGTGGGAAAGCTTTGAAGCCTGCCTGAAATGTGTTCTAAAGTACACTAATGAAGCTCAGGATGAAAGCACGGGGATAAAGCGTAAAGGGCAGCGGAGCTACGTTTAACTTGCAGGCAACGTTGGCTGTAGGAAGAGAAATCTTACGGTGCATGGACATGTCCCCTGCCTCTGGAGGTGGTTTCTGTCACTTTTTTTTTTTTTTTTCTTTTTGGCTGAGAGAAAAAACAATGAAAGGCTTTTAAGTTAATGTCAAATGTGATGGAAAAGTCAGGAAAAAAATCCCGAAAAGGGTATATATGGAAATAATTGTGGGAAGGCAGCTCCCTCGGTGCATAAGTGTGGCCTGTGCTTCGGGAAGACCAGCTCGTTCTTTGCCCTTCCTGAAAGGTGCATTTTTGTTTATTGTAAATGCGCTAGGTTGTATCACTTTTCTCACTCCTGGAGTTTACTGCTCAAGGCGACGTTTCAGTGCATTGAGAAAGGAATCCATTTGCTGCCATCCAGAAGGTCGCCTCTTCAGGTAATTATTGCCTTCTGGGGGCCTAAGCCTGAAAAACCAGAGTAAACTGAGCTTCACCATGTGCAAAATGTTTTCCGTTGGGCTTCTGGTGGTGAAAATGCGTTTCCTCGTCTCTGATGGTCATCCCGAGCTCCCGTGGCTGAACAAGGCCTGAGATATTTGCTGCTCCTTCTCCTTCCTGCAGAAGCCTTTTTATAAATGGAAAACTTCAGCCTGCACTGCTGTAAAGCGTTTGCTTCTTTCCCCATCATGTTCAAGTGCACTGGCAGTCTGCGTGGCTGTGGACAAAGAGATCAGGCTGACAGCACCAGGTGTTGCCTGCACACCTGCTCGCTCTTGGCACGGTTCAGCAGCAGCATGATTCCTCTTAATGCGCGGTGGAAAAGTCTGTTGGAGGAAACCTTGTTCATAATGCCGGCAATTAAAAAATAAAATACTCCATTTTTTTTTTCTCTATGAAAATATTTTGTGCTGTCATTTTGAAAAATGGGAAGAACTAAAGGGTTTGTTCTGCTCACCAGGAGAAAAGCACGGTGTAAGGTGGTGCTGCTGCCGCATCGGGTTCGTACAGGACAAGGGTGTCAGGGACAGAGCTGTTTCCTTGCTGGTGCACAGAAATGTGGCAATGAGCTTTTTCTCCTAGTGCTTTAGAGCATTAAAACAGCTGTTTTGGATCAGAGCGAAGTGGGCAGCAGCTGTGGCAGTGACCCGGCCGTGATTAGTGGGCTCAGGGCCCTGCAGATGGGCTTTTTGCTCCCGGCCGCGCTGCGCTTTTAGGGCTCCTGCTTGTGCACCGATGATGTACTTCGGGACATGAAAAAGTTTTCCCAGCTCTAAATTCTCACAGAATCCCACAGCAAAGGGCTCGTGGTTTCAGTGTACCGTGCAAAGACAAGCTCTCAATTACTGTCATAGTTCGTAGTGCCGTCCGTGTCCCCACGGGTGCTAGCAGCACTGACTGCGCATCACAGCCGCTGTTCCCAACGCAGCCTGGGAGCAGAGCAGAGCCCCAGAACGCTCCAGGGCCCTGACGATAACGTCTTATAAATAAACATCCCAACTGCGTCTGAAGCTGCGTGGAGAGCTGGATTCTGACTGTGGCACACAAAGATCGCCGCTGACGAGTTTGGCAGGGTCCCGAAGTCAGAAAGCCGAGATGATTGCAGATTGTCTGCCGGGGCGCAGATCGTACAGCTGCCTGGAAGGCGCTGCAGGGAGGGCTTAATTGGTGCTTGTTCCTGTCAATGTGCTGATCGGGTTTTGATGCAAGGTTCTCTTTGTGCTTTTTCTGGTCAAATTTTATTTTAGATTTGTATTCTGTGCTAAACAGTAGCTCCAGTGGAAACAAGCATCAGCAAGCGAGGAGTTTAAATTTAGGGCATGTTGTAGAAATGTGAGAATGTTTTTCTGTTTGGGTAAAAAATGTTTTCTGTGATTTTCCTCTTCAGCTGCTGCTTTGGGATGCTGCACATCCCACAGCATCTCTCTGTGCCTCTCTCAGGCTGCACAGTGGGCCGGTGACCCCGCTGCTGTGCCATTAAGGCACTGCAGGCTGGAGGAATCCCCCTGATTTCTGAACTCCTAATCCCACTGAGCCTCTAAGTGTTGTCTTAGCTTCATCCCTGATAAAACAGGGCTTGTGAGACGACGACATTTGCTGCCTGTTTCTCCTCCGTTCTGCTCCCTGTCACCGCCCAAAAGACCTCTGGAGCCCGGCGGTGCAAGGCCGTGCCTGCAGCGGTACACCAGCGCTGGCTCCTAGGGACTGGGGAAGCAGAGTTACGTTGTCCGGGAACATTTTCCCCTGCGTTTGCTGTTTGAGTTACACCTGATGAAACCCAGCAATTCTTGTGCAGAGCCAAGTGTTTGGGCTTCCTGACATTGGTGCAGCAATTTTTTTCTTACTGCAGGGAATAAGTTATTTAAGCATTTTTACTGGATTCAGAGAAAATATAGTTTCTCTTATATCCGATTTTAGAAGCTCCTCTTTCCAATGTTTTCTATAAGCAATCTCAGTTGTGTGCATAAACGACTTGATGTTTTATTCACCTGCAAGGGATGTGGTGATGTGCTGCCATTATTGAATATACAAAAATATTTGCATTAGGAATGTAAGATTATTGACAGAGACAAAAAGGATAAAAATGCTGCTGTGTTTTTGCACTCGTAAATCTTACACATTTGTGCGTTTTAGAATTTGTTGGCAGAGGTGCACACTGAATAGCTGCAGAAGTAACTCTTACTTTTTTTTTTTTTTTTTTGTCTTTACAACGTATATAAAAGTACTTACCTTTTCTGCAGTATTTTTCCATGCTTTTAGGCGATCGAGTCTTCCAGTCACGTATGGTGCAGTGAAGCGTGATGGAATTTTTTTTCCTCCCCTGATTTGCTTAATATCATCTATCAGAAAAATGTGTGCTTCACGTAACTGTAACGTGCTTGTATGTCACCACTAAAACGGTGAATAAACATTTATTTCCAATTAAGTTTAGATGGTTTTCAAGTCAACGTTCTTAAGAATTTACAGTCTTGGTAGTTGATTTGCAAGGCAGATGAAGCACGCCAACACCAAACATCAAGCACCCTGATAGCCGAATCCTCTGAATCCTGCTCCTGTAAGAAAGCACAAGTCTATGGAACTGTGTAAACCTACACACTTAGCTGCCATGAACTGAGGAGCTTTCCTGTTTGCTTTTTCTTTTCCCTTTGCACCGCACAGGCCATTCTGTAGGTCTCCATGCTATAAGAACCTCTGTGTTCGGACCCCCAGTGCTGCAGAATATCGTTGGTCTGCTGGTAAACGCCTTTTCAAAGACTGCCGTAGAATGGAAATTCTGAGCAGTTCCGCCTTCCTTAGCCCCATGAAGCTTCCCTGAGTTCGAACTCGTTTGGTCTCACGTTATCCAGGCTGGTAACTGCTGCTCTCTGCTTAGGGCAGACCCGGGGTCGGTGCACGCACCGCCCGTCCCGTTAGGTCGTGTGGTTCTTGGCTGTGGGAGGTTCGGTGCGATTCTCACCGGCTGGTGAGATGCCTTTCCAGCTGTGCAGCAGCTGGCACCAGGTGGGCAGTTATAATTCCTCCTGAACCTGCCCGTAGCTCGGGTAAGGACAGGGCAACTCGCTGCTGCTCCTCAGACCTGCCTGCCAGCAGCTGGGCTGCCCAGTGCCCACCCAGCTGGGAGTCTGCACCCTGTGCGAGGGTCCTCACGTGCCTTCTTTGAGGCTTTCCTCATGACAAGTGAGGAAAGGAGATCTCTATAAAATATTTACACTCTTCTTCTTGCACTGTCCCCATCCTCCTAGCGGTGCACGAACTAGGTGTGAGCCTTTGCTTTCTGCTTCCAGGGCCTTTTGGATTCCCACCGTCACCCTTCAGCAAAGTGTGATTTTGTCAAAGCAGGAGTGGTTGCAAAGCTGTGCTCTGCAGAGGCTGCTTTAGCCACAAGTGCCTGCTTCCCCTCTAGACCAATCCTTTGTGTCTGCCCTTTATTACATGCTACTTTATTAGAGTTGAGAAAGAAAAAGCACACGGATTAGCGGACTTGATTAGTGTTATTGTGAAATGAGGCAGCGGCTCTGCAAAAGGAGCCTGCCTTCGGAAGCGGCAGTGTGGGAGGGTGAATTGTGCTGGTATCAAAGGAGAGTGCTGGCGTTCTCCTTCTGTTAGAGCGTCTGGGCATGGAGCGTAGCCGCTCGGGGTGCGAGCATGCTGAGGAGCTGAGCTGGCAGCAGGGGAGCGCTGCCTTTCTCTTGCATCAGTCCCACCCAGCAAGGAGTTGCAATCACTTCTCTCATCTCCCCAGCCCGCAGCTCCTGCCCGCGGCCTCTGCCACTCAGCTCCCCAGCACCCCGTGCCTCTCAGGATGACTGTGACAACGTGACGGCCAAAGGACTTCTTCTTCAAAGGGGTGGATGAAAAGCACCCATAACCACAGCCGGTGTTTTATGACTGGCAGCTGAAATTAGAGTGTACAAAAATACATTTTTATTACTACATGCGAAGTCTGTGGAAGCTTGCACCAAATCTTTGTTGTCTGGAGCAGTCGGACATGCTCTGTCCTGTCCTTTTCCAGTTGCAGGTGTCATGGGTGGGACCGTGAACTGCTGCTCCTGGTTCAAGGCTGTTAGCTCTCACCAATTTGAGATGATTGAAGTAAATACATTGTAAAGCCTGTCCCATTTCTTTCAGAAGATGTTTCTATTAAAAGACATTTTGGGGCTCAGCAGGACTGGCTAGCCAGCAGGTGATGCACTATGGTGGTAGAACTCCGTAGGGCATTTTTCCATCTGCTTGCCTTGAAATCGCGGTAGCGTGCTCGGACCCTTTCCCAGCACGGCCCAGGGGATGTTTCATGGTCTGTAGCTGTGTTTGTTACCATCGAGCCATCCCTTACACTGAGCCTGACACCTTGATTTCTGCGCAGATTCTCACTGTAGCTCGAAGATTTCTTCCAGCTTTCTGGAAGCACGGGGCATGGAAAGTGTGGTCCAAGCCCATGGAGCCGAGAGAGTGGCAGAGTAATGCCATCCCCTCATATGGTGATGTATTTTTTTCTTTTTTCTTTCAAACTCAGCTGTGGATTGAAACGTGATCTTTCTGCCCTGGTCATCCCATGCAGCGTTCTCGTGGACGTGATGGACATGGTTCAGCGTCTGTAGAAGATTCAAGTCTGTCTTTCTTACACGGTGTGTGAAATTGTTGTCTGTGGTCTGGCGAGCGTGCATAGCATTCACAGGGGATTTTCAACGTTTATTTTTAGCTTTTCCAAATAATTCACAGATTTGGATTAAATTTCACTCCACGCAGCAATTTAAAACAGTTGGTGCGTGCTAAACGTCTGTCACCGAGAACCGTGACCTACAAAATCGGTGCTGCAGCATCCCCAGCACTGAACTGCTCACGTCCTCGCCCGAACTCAGCGCAGCCCTGGGTGCAGACATCCAGAGGGAGCATCACCCAGCGCCGTGGCTCTGCTCGGGGGGGAAAGCAGGGGGAAGGCCAAGTGAGATCCTACCGAGAGAACCAAGGGAAGAGCAGAGGGCAGAGAAGAGATGGGAAAGAATATCTCTAATCGAGGCACGCTGCTCAGGTGTGCAGTGTAAGGAATCTGCGTGCTGCATGGACTTGGGGAAAGATCTTCAAGAAGGAGAAAAAGAACTGGGAAAGCAGCTGGTGCTAAGGGTCCAGGCCCTGCTGACATCCAGGCCCTGCTGACATGGATGTGCGTGGTGGGGTCAAACCTTGCAGCCGAGGAGCAGCGCTTTACGAGTGAGATGCTGGTGTGTGCACTGCTGAACTGCGCAGGTTATAGGCATGCTTCCCAGGAGGAGCTGCTGTGGTTTTTGGGGGAGAATGGTTCAGTGTTCAGCTCACACTTCATCACACTGCTGTCCCTGATGAGTTTATTTCATGTTGATAAGATTTTATTTATGGAGATAAGAATTATTAGTTTAGCTTCTTTAACTAAATTAGAAGAAAATCACAATTAGAAAGAGGAACTAGCAAGGTGTTTCGGTGGCGTATGGCTAGGACAAGGCAAACTGATCAACCCCAAACGCGGAGAAATGTGCTCTGGTCGTGGGGCTCCCACCCACCAGCAGCCCTCCTGAGACCCCAGCTCCTGACGCAGAATTCCGTGTGTGTCTCCCCGTTTCCTAGCCCCCCAGGATGGCTGTGCTCACTTGGTGCTTGATTTTTTTTCCAGTTGAAACCAAACTTGTTCCTTGTTTAGATTTGCATTTTTGTAATCAACAGTACCATGCGAAAACAAGCAAATTCCCCTGAAAAGCTGCAGGTGAAGCAAGCAATGCTCTTTCAGCTGCTCAGCTCATCAATACAGCTCTCTGCAACTTTACTGCGAAGTAGGTGAGAATTTCTTGCTCTTTCAGCCATTCCAAACAGATCTTAGCCCCCCTGTTTTGTCAGCAGTGCTGCATCCTGCCTGTCTGTTTCGAGATGCTGGCTATTTTGTTTTTTGAGCAATGAAAATGCCTTGTAAAAATACCCTGTGCATCTACTGCAAAACCTGGAGGACAAAGCAAAATCTGGCTGCAAGGACGTGGCTCTTGGTGGGAGCTCTTTCTGCTCTTGACAGAAAATAGATGGTGGTGCCGTATGAAGAGGTTAAAGCCCCACTGCACTATGTCCTTCTGACATTTTCAATGACAGCTAAGATGGAGTTCTGTTACTAATCTGAAGTGACTTAAAAACCATCTCAGTGGTTTTTCTATAGTTCTGGGCTTTTGTCTAGATATATTACCATTTTTAATGCGAACCAGCAATTCATCACTGTCGTTGGTGTTTAATAAATGTTAGCACTGGTGCTGTGCAGTAACACTAAGCAGTGCACCGTGTCAGTTTTGTATGTGGGCATGAAATGGTTTCCTGAAGGCTGCTCTTCACGTAACAGCATTAAACAATTATTATGGATTAAACAAGTGTCCCTCCCTCCCTCCCTCCCTCTCCCTGCAAATGCCTTGGGAAGAAAATTAGTTAGATGTGCTTGCAAAGCAAGCAAAGCACAGGCGAGGTGAGCCCAGCTGCTGTGGGTGGGAGCCAGGTGTGCTTCCAGCATCTGTAAGTGCTGGTGCCTGAGCACTGCAGCCAAAATCTGATCTCTTACAAATATCAAAAAGCTCAGTTTGGGGAGCACTGTGCATCACCTTCCTCTGTCGAAAGGCAAACAGTTTGTAGGGGAAGCAGAGGAAGCAGGGGGTGAAGGAAACGATGCCAGCACCCTTCTCTCTCCCCTTCTCTGCCCTTTGGCTTGTGTCCTGGCGCTCCCCACTGCTCCTGCACTCGGGCTCGGGGCTGTGCCTGCCGGGCTGAGCACGGTGCCCATCCTGCCCCTGCTTGCTGGCACAATGGTATGCATCTTACATGAAGTTTATATCACTGTGCACGTGGTATGAAATGATTGTGCTCTGCTTTTGTATCTTTGCAAAGTGGTTTTGCCTCCTCTGTCATCCAGTGCTCGTTTTGTCTGAATTCCACTCGTGCTTCCACTCGTACTGCACAAAGATCCATCGAAGCAGATTGCAGAACAGAGAGCAGCAAGCCACATACCTCGGTGGCATCCATGGCAACAATTTTCCCCTTGCAATTAGTTTGACTCAGGAGACAATAAGGCTGTTTGCCATGCTAAAGGAGATAAATAGAGGCTAATAACCACCTTTGGGTAATGCTTCCCCCTCCAGTCTTTCCTTTGTTTCTGGATTAATATCCATACTTTAGATTCAGGAATTTATTATCTCGCAGATCCATAGTTTTTATTTGGGGCTCATCTTTTACATTTTTTGGCATCTGGCCAGGGTCACTTCCCAACAGAATTTCATAAGGTGTGTGCCCAAGTGCAGTTCGTGTACCTAAGAGATAAAGCACTGGTCCATTTCCAAAAGGTGTAAGCTGCGTAGCCAGCAGCATGATGCAAGGACTGCATGTTTTTAAATATAGTGTATTATACTTAAATGTGGTGCACATGATTTAAACGGAGCACATCCTGCAGGCCCAGCTGGCAAGGGCAGCCCTGCGCTAGCAGAGTGATCAAGAACCCAGCCACACGCAGAGCCAGGCAGCTCCAGCCTGCGTTAAAATAGTTTTATCAGCTGGTGGTTGTCCTCCAGCGAGGGCTCCTGTGAGCCCAGGGCTGATTTACAGACTCTTGTTCCTCCCATGTTGCAGTGGATTAGCTGTCTTTTGTTATATTTTGGCAGCAGTTGAGATTACAAGCTACAAAATCAGTATTGGCATTTGCAGAAAAACCTCAGGAGCCCAAGAAACTTTGTCCTCGATCTTAATGGAATTGATCCCAGATTTGGGCTGGTCATAAAGGAAGGGACAGGAAGCAGCCTCTGTTAATGCAGTGGTGTTAATTTCATTAAGTCTTAAAACAAATATCGCAGAAACTCCCTGATTGTTTGGCAATGAGCTATTTGAAGCAGACGATAACGCTGCAGTGCATGCAAGCTGTGAGGCTTGATTAAAAGACCCAGTGCCGCCGGAGTGATGGGAATGGATGTTCCCAGTGCTGCCGAGTCCTACTGAGAGCAATCAGAAAGTGGAGTTACGGTTCCCCAGTTAGCTGCAGGGTTAGCTCCTGCTGGCAGCAGGGCACCCAGGAGTGCCTCAGACGGCCTGACAAGGCTTCCCTCCGCCAATGGCTCTGCGCTCCGGCACCGCGCTTGGCCTGGGAAGCTGCAGAGATCCCAGCTCGCTGGTTTGTATAAATCAGGGAACGTAGGTGCTGTGCTTCTCGCACTGCTGCGTCACGCAGACTAGGGGGTGCCGTCGTTAAACACGGCGTGCTCACTGCAGAGAACAGCGGTTGGTGTTTGTGTCACCCCTCTAGCTGGGGCCGGGTGAGGAAACTCGGTAATGTCTGGCTTGGGGGTCTGCGTCCGACACGGCCAGGACTGGTCCTGGTACAACGAGGTCACTGATAGCAGCTCCAGCTTTATGAGCTGCTCGGGAAAAGAAAACAGAAATTTCTTCAATGAGAAGAAGGTGTTAGAGCTGTGTGAGTGCCTGTTGGCTTAAATGGCGCGAAGATGCTGCCCGTGCTACCCTGCCAAGCTCCCGCCTCGCGCAAGTTGCTAAGTGGGATTGTGGTTATATTAATTGTATGTGCTGCTTTGAATAGCAATTGCACTTTGAAACAAGTTCCAAAAGGATTCATGCTAATACCCCAGGACTTGTTCAGTATGTGCGGCAAGTTTTTGGGCCGTGGAGAACATAAAGGATCCAAAATAAATCTCCCGTCACAGGCAGATGATGCACGTCTTAATGCCTCCATAATTCACTGTAACAATGCAAGTGATTACAGCAAGCCCAGCCACTGGTGGAAAACAATTCCTGGGAGAGAGCACCATCAAAAGTTGTTTGTTCATTTGCTTCACATGCACAGGAACATCAGGTAACACGGTGTTAACCAGGTTCTCTCACTTATTCCCCGTTGCTGTTAAAACCACGGGGAGACAATGAAGATTTATTGTTGGAGAGCTTTGTAATCAGGCCTGGCTGCAATCCTTGGCAAAAAAAAAAAACCTGCATCTGTGTCTTTTAATTTTATCTCAGTTATAAAGGCCTTAAAATTTAATTCTTTTTATAAAATGTCCTGTTATTCTTAATGGAATTTCATCGGCAGAATCTAAACAAGAAGGAATTGAAAAGCCACAAGTAAAACAGCACCAGTGCATCCAGCTGTGCGATAAACCATAAAATATGTTTGTAGGTGGCAGAAGGACATGGAAGAAGTGAAAATTTGTCACAGGCTGTGCTACCCACCCAAAAAGCAGCATTCCTTTAAAAGAAATAGCTTTGATTTTATCCAAGCACTGCTGAATTTTGTGTCTCCAAAGCAAGGAGAGCCCCCTCACCACTCTGGGTGAGTCACTTTGAGATGGGTTTGTTCCCCCACCACTGTGGGCAGCTCTCACACTCCGCATGCAGCCCAAAACTCCCTGTAATTATCCGGGAGCTGTCTTTCACGCTGATGAAGATGGAGGGGAGTGGCCCTGTTTAATCAGACCTCAGAAACAGACCGAATCAGACTTTTCATAGGAAAAATAAGGCCAAATGCTGCTGGTGTTTTTTCACATCTCCTTTCTTACAAAACATTTTGCCTGGAGAGATTTATTTCACCCCCTTCTTTGCATGTTTTTCCTTTTCTTCAGCCAGTCCCTCTGCATGGCGGTCAAGAGGGAAGGCGGACGAGCGCACCCTGCCCTCTCCCTTACCACCAAGGATGGGCTGGAGGTCCCTCGCTCTCTGCTCCCGGACCTGTTGGCAGTTCAGTCAGAGCTGCAAACGGATATGTGGGCAGATTCAGTGATAAGCTGCTGATGACTATCCCTCTGAAAAGGGTTTATCTACAAATTGGGGGCCTGTACTACAGAGTGAGAGCTCTCTGTGTCAAATCCACGCTTTATTTGAAGATTATCTAAAGAACAAGCCGGATTCTCCATCCCTGTGTTTAACAGTTCACGTCTGGGGCGGCTGAGTTGACTGAGGAGCAGTGCTGTGGTCGTTTGCATTCACTGTTGGGCACAGTTCGCAGCGATAACCTGAACTGGATCCCAATTTCAGCCAGCATCAGCAAATTGCGTGCACCTTCAGGGAGGGCCGGGTGCAGGCCACCCGCCTGCTGCTGCTGCAGGGTCAGGATGTGGATCAGAGGGAACCTGTGGGGAGATATAAAGCCCGTTTATGGGAGAGCCTTAATGCTGCTTTTATTGCAGTGGCAAGAAAGCAAAAAAATACCAGCGGCGTGGCCTGTTTGTTTATCTCTGGCTCTTCTACACGGGGCTTAAATTCTCCATTTATGTGTGCACTCTTGGAAGGAGACCCAGCAAATGCACTTCGGCTGGAGGCTGCTCAGCTGCAGTCAGGAACATGACCCAAGGAACCTCACAGAATTACAGAACCATGGAATGGTTGGGTTGGAAGGGACCCCACAGCCCCCCATCCCCTGCCGGGGGCTGGCTGCCACCCCCAGCTCAGGCTGCCCAGGGCCCACCCAGCCTGGCCCTGAGCACCCCCGGGGATGGGGCACCCCCAGCTGCTCTGGGCAGCCTGGGCCAGGGCCTCACCACCTCTGGGGGCAGAATTTCCCCTTAACACCTAAACTAAATCTGCTCTTTATTCTTAGTGGTGTCCCCAGTCTTTGCTCTATGCCCCCTTGCTCCTTTCCCTCTCCATGGCAGGCTAGTTCATGCTCGTCTCATCCCATATTTCCCATGCACGTTGAATGGTGCGTCCCAAGGCAGCCTGTCAAGGCAGCAGCTGTGCCCAGATGTTGATGCCACCACACATTGAGGGAAACCAGCACGGTGCTGGCAGCTGCCTGCCCTTAAAGAAGGCGAGAATCCAGCTCCAGGAGCTGTTTCTAGCAGCAGAGGCGGTCTGGGGCTCTCTGTCCACAGCCAGGAGTCATTGCCAGGGCACTGATGATGCCTTTTAATGTGCCTTCAAAATTTAATTTAAAACCTAAAATGCCTGCTAAGACCTAAATGTCCCCTGCTCTGTTCCCATCCCAGCTGGGCTCTGTCCAGAGTTGAGGACATCGATGCACGGGGCTGCCTGGCACTGGCATTGGCTGCAAGAATCCAAATCCCACGCAGCAAGAAAGGGAACTGAAATCTTCTAAGCGAAAGGAGACTGCTCCCTGTGCCACGACTGGCTGGCCTGAACGTGCAGATTGTTTGACTGCGGCATTTTCTCTCATCTGTTCTCATAGCATGCAATGCTACATCCATCCCCAGTGAGCTGTGGTGCGTCCTGCCTGACAAGGAGAAGCAAAGATACAAAAACTGAACTGGAGAAGAGTCTAACTGCAGCTGCAACATCTCCAGGTGCTGCAGGTTCACTGCGGCCTGACCTCTGCCGCGTCCCTGCAGGAGCACAGGATCCGTCTCCGTCTGGAGCTCGGGACTGAAGGGCAGCATCGGGATCCAGGAGCTGGAGCGCCTGGCGGAACTGACCCCTCGCGCCACCTCTGCTGAGCGACTGAGACAGCCAGCAGCTGGCTGGGAACATCTGCCGTCGTGGGCAGGGCGCTCACCTGGCACGGCTCTGTCTTAGTGCCGGCCCTGGCTGCGTGGTCACCTCCATTCAGGGCAGCGTTACCATCGTGTTCCGCTGTTTGTGGGGCTGATGCTTACCCTGCTGTACAACTTAATGGCAGAAACAAATGCTTCAGGTAATTTCAGGCGTAGGTTGGTACTCCCAAAAACTCCCAGCCTTGTAGCAAATGTTTTGGTATACATGAATATAGATTTATGTGGGAGTATAACATACGGCAGAAATAAATTTTACAGCAGATGATATGCACTAGAGCTGTGTTAATATAATGCTTTGGGTTAGGTTCTCCTTTCAGAGGTGAAAATGTGAACGTCTGTGCCCCCAGTCCCAGCTGACGGAGCTGCCTCCTGGCAGGGTTTGCCCTCGTGCAGCTCCTGTAAGCCCTGAGAAAAAGAGGGGGATGCTGCCAGGCAGCATTTGGTTCGAGCTCAGTGCCATGCCCAGAGAGAGTAACAGGATTTGCTGAGCACGTGCTGCCCAAACCGCACAACGACACCCGCATCCCGAAATCAGGCTTACCGTTTGCATTGGGCTGTGGCTCCTTGCTTTCCATCTGTAGTCTTTGCCAGTGCTGGTTTTTAATGAGCTGTTTGATTTTGCTTCGTTTTGGCTTCTTTCACACCCAGCTGGAAAGCTTGGAGCGTATCAACACCACCACAGAAAAGCTATTATTTTCAATTAGCTGCTAAAGGCATCAGGATTTGACGCAGCCCCGCAGTTCAGCCTGCCCGTGTTCCTTGTGGGCTTTGGGCTATCAGATGCGAGTGACTAGCTTTGATCAACGTCCAGACCAGTTCCTGATGAATTATTCAATTCTTGGGAAGCTACAGCCGTTCCCAGCACGCTGCACCCCTCTCTGGCAGCTCCCGTGGTGTTGGGCTGCTGGGTGTCTTCCAGTGATGCGTCTCAGAGCTAACCAAGGAACTGCCCTTTAGAGGCTGATCAGGGAGAACTTAGAATCTAAGACAAAACGTAACAAAAAGGCATGAAATAACTTACATATTTGGTAGGCTGAATGTTCTGAATTCTCATTTTCACAGCAGAGAGCATAGCTTTGGATTATTGATGCGATTTTTTTCTTTCGTGCATCTCTCACCCTAAATTGAAAGAATAAAATCTGGACAGCTGCCTCCGCGTCTAGTAGAGATGTGAGCACTCAAGACACAGTTTGAATAATGCATTGCTGCTTTCCTGCCTGGCGTCCTTAACTCACTTCCATGCCCTCGAGCATGTTGGCGCGACTCCGGTGAAATGTGACATTGCCAGGCCAGGTCCACCAGGGCACGACAGCCTGGCTGGGGTCAGCAGATCCCTCCTGCTGCCCCTGTCGAGTCTTGGCAGCACCTCAGCGTGGCTCCTTCTGCTTCCCCGTCTGTGCAGCAGGGCAGCGACCGCAGCCAGCCACCCGCAGCGCGGCCGGGGACCCTGCGATGAGAAGGTTTGAGCGTCAGTGTCAGCCTTTCAGTGCACGGTGCTGCTGGTTTCAAAGTTCTTCTCCAATACAGGGCAGGATTTTCTGAGAATGGAGTGTTTTCTGAAGTGATGTTGCTGCACTGGCTATTGCTAGTGTGCCCATGAGCTGATTTAGGGGGAGCACGGCAGACGAGGGCTGGTCATGCAGCCGCACTTCTCACTAGTCCTACTACAACATTTCATGGGATTTACTGCGTTTTACTAACAAGCCTTCTTTCCAGAGGCTATATTTCACCGTGTCACGGGAATCATCTCTGCTTTGTTTCCACATTTTCCTGTTATTATGGCACATGTTAACACTCAGTGCTCTTCAGCCCTATGTAAGGACTTGCTTCTTTGCAGCCCCTTGGTGCCAGTCAGCTGTTAGCACCGAGTCGTCCACACCTCCTTCTTGTAAATATCTCCACGTGTAAATGAATCCAATGAAGTAAACAATTAAGGTATAAAATAACTGAGGAGTAAATATTAAGATATAAATCGATCCAGGGCCTAAACCCTCTGCATGTCGAGCTGACCAACGCAGAGCCACGTCCCTTGTGGCTGTTGTGCTGCCCTGGGTGGCTGTACAGCTATGCCAATTTACAGCAGCCAAGGACGTGCTCTTGGGAGAGTAACTCTGGGTCAGAATTTAATTTTTATTCCAGGATTTCCAAATCTGGGATTGATTATATTAAGGGCTGAGGCTAAATCACGTTGACATCTGCTCAGGGCTGAGCTGACCCCTCTTGCTGCTGAAGTTGTTCGTGGGTGAAGCTCCAGCCAGGCTTGTTGGCGAGTGCTGTAGCAGAATAGAGAGAAGACTGGCTAGTGAAGGAAGGAGCACATTACCTGAACACCTGCAAAACACCCCACATGCTTGCAGGTATTAGAAAAGAATACAAAATTGGCAGTTGTTCTTCAGCTGCTTTTGTTCTTATAATTTCTGACCCATTAATTTATTAACAGTCAGAATGATCTGTTCAATTTAGTTTTCTAGATGCCACCTGAAAAATCCAACACCACTTTAAAAGTGTAGAAAACCTCACTGAATTCTTGGGTAGCTCCTTCACGTTTCTGACTGTTAACTGATGTGCCAGAGCCGAGCTAGCTGCTGGCCATTGCTGGAGGTGAGATTACAGCGTGAGCTGCTTGGGGATCTCTGTGGTTTGGCATTTTGTGCCAATGAGCCTGGGTAGAATCATAGAATCATAAAGGTCGGAAAAGACCTCCAGGATCACCCACTCCAATCATCAATCCATCCCCACTACACCCACAAAAAAGAGGGCAGGCAGCGACGGCCGCAGCCAGCCTGCAGGATGAGGGGCAAGCAGCAGAGGCTGGCAGCCCAACCGAGTTAGTCTTTGCACCTCACTCTACCTAAAATATCTAATATTTTTATTTTTCAGCCTCACCTTATATCTTATTGCCAGCTTCCACAGAAAAAGAGCAGTTTATGCTGCTGCTCATTCCTCAGAGCTTACTAAGACATGAGAGCTTGGAGACCATCGGGGGTTCCACTCCGCCATCCTTTATGAGAAACGGTTTACGAAGCACCGTGGGCGTGGGGACCTCTCTAAAACAGGTCATGCTCCGCCTTTAGGAGCAGGCAGCCTCAGCATCTCGCTTGGTGAGTTCTACACACGGGTAAATAAACGGAGCAACTGGGGTCAGCGTGACCTGCGCAGGGCTGTGCCTCGTATGCTTGGCCCTGCAGAGACAGCCTGTGACTTCTGTACCCGTTCTGGCAAGCTTAGCCCTCAAGAGTGGTGGAACAAGTACAGCCATGCACTTAGTGTCAATAATTCATCTGTTCATTAGTGCACCCAGATTCGGTCCTGGGCTCCGTTTGGAGGGATGCTTCCCTAAGCGGCAGCCTTTCAGGCTGTGAGCAGGTGCTGCAAATGCTCCTGTCAGTGCATCGCGACTTCAGCTGTCGGAGCCTGCAGCGATTCCTGCCAGTTTGGTACGTGGCTGTTCACAAAGGAGCTGAAATCCCAGCTCTCTGCAGGGCTGGAATCCTAGGGACGTGGTTCAGCCTGGTGGTGTTCGGCTGGTGGCTGGACTTGGTGGTGTGAAGGGTCTATTCCAGCCTGGGCGATGCTGTGATTCTACGATCTGTGACCCTACGATTCTGTGATCTGTGGTGGTGTCCAAAAGCTGGAGGGCGAGCGCTGTTTCCTCCCCTCGTAGCCATGCCTTCCCTCGGCGGGCGACCAGCCTGGTGCAGCAGGGCGCCCAGTGCTCCGCACGCCTGGCTTTGGGGTTGGCATTTTGCCCTTGTGCAAGCAAGAACACCGTCGTTGATCTGAACAGAGATTTACCCATGCTGAATGCGTGACTGCCATGCCACCTGCAGCACCTGAGGGCACGCGTGCCTGCGGAGGATCTGCAGGGACACGCACCAGGAGGAAGATGCCCCACGAGGAGAGGAATGAAGAAGGGAGTCACAAACAGAGCCGACCCACTGGGTTTAGGGCCGGTCGGAGATCGAGCAGCCTCTCGCTCATCATCTGGGCGCTGGGAGGGACCCCGAGACCAGCCAGCTCCTTCCAGAGCACGGCGAGTTGCTCTGGGTAGGGTTGGAGAAGGCATTTCGGCCAGCAGCCAGGAGCAATGGAGACAAGTAGTCAGAAAGGAATAAAGAGAGAAAGGCTGCTCTTCCTAATGAGCTCAATAAAACAATGAAAGTGCAATTATGCAGTAAAACTGTTGTCATTTTGGGTTTAGAAGATAATGCACTAGGCAATAACACTCATTTTAGCCTGTGTTTTCAGGCATTTTTTACCCTCTGACATTATAATTATGTACCACTATCTCGTGCCTGCATCTCTTCATTTTTATGGGCGCTGAAGCATTGCCTCAGAGCAATGCTAGATCCAGAAATTCTGTAAACTCATGCTGGTCCTGAACGTTGTTTTGCCAGCTCTTGTACATGCACTGGAGTGCAGCCTGTCTAGCCTTCGCATTTGTCAAGCAACATGATAGCATGGAGAGAAATCATTACGGCCAAAGTGCAAGATGCGTTCCCAGTGCTGAGCTCAGTGTGTCTGTTTCTCTTGCACAAGACATCCAGAAATTGTGCATGAAATCATTTTAATCAGCTTCCTCCGTGCCTCCTAGTAACAGCATAATTTTATAGAGGATATAAATTACAGTTTATCTTTGATTTCAAAAAGTGTCCTAATCCCTGCAGCTACATTTTGACTGAATATCTGGAAATACTGACAAACTGAGAACAACCTGCCTTACTGGTGCTTTGTTTTTCTGTTTGGCAAATATTCCTCCGCCCCCAACACCGCTTTCCCTCAGTTATTCTGGGAACCAGCCTGATGGTGGGCTATCGGAAGGAAAGGAGGAAGACACCCCCGCAGTTTGGGTGTGTTTGTGCCTCACCCACGCTGACCGATCCGCTGGCTGCACGCCGTCGTTTCTGATGTGCTTCCCTGTCTCGCTGTTGTGGAGTTTTCAAGCTGAGCTGGCTGCAGTTGGATGGAGGCACTGCTGCTTTGGGGTGGTCTAAAGTGATCTCCCGGGAGCGTGAGCAAATGTCTTCCTGCAGGCTAAAGCTGACGCTGGTATTTAGATTGAAAATTTCCACTCCGAAGTGTGTCTGCATGCTGATATAACACCAGGGGAGGGTCCCTCTTCAGCCCTACTTCCTTAGAATTGTTCTTGCAGTGGTGTAGCACTAACTAACAACAACCCTCTGCCCTTTAGCAAAGCACCATCGCTCAGCCTGTAATTGGCTTGGGTCTAATTCTGAGCAGTGGTTCATTTTGAACGCAGGGATTTAGTCACTGCTTTTCTAAAGGTTAATATAAATCTGTAATGAATGGTGCAGATTAAACACTGGTGACATTCTGTTTTCCCATCTTGTATAGATAAAATATTTACACTTTAATGGAGATCAATTTAGAAAGCAGGTGCAGCTTTGGTGTTTACATCTTTTAATCAGCAACCTTAATTAACAAGTTGTTTGCTAATGATTAATCACCTGCACAAACTCTGTGTGGATTTGTCAATTCTGAAGTTACAGGCATCTTGGATGTTGATTTTTTTTTTTTTTTTCACCTTAAGATGAAAAATGACACAGGCTGATGATGACTGTGTCCTTTTGAATGCCTGAGCTGGGAAGGGGCAGAAGCAGAACCAGGTCTTCCCAAGTCTGGGCAGGGAAGCCAGCCCTGCTCTGTGTGCTGGCAGGGGTCCCTTGCGGTAACACAGCCGTTATCCACCAGGCCTTGGTAATTGCCATAGTGCCTCTAATATTGTGCTTCCCAGGTGCAGCTTGGCCGGGAGGAGGTGGGTGATCATTTTGTGCACCTGTGGGTAGCTCCTCTGCACCTGAGCTGTGCTGGCAGAGCAGGTCAGCCTCTGGGCATGGGCAGTGCTCTGCGCTGGGCTGTTGGGGTTGGTGCTGCCGCAGGCACAGGTTTGTTTTTCTTGTCTGTCAGTGGGGATGGCTGTTGGTGTTTGGATTGCATAGTGAGAGTGGAAAATGTGGTTTGGAGTTAGCTCTTATTTCTCAACTTCTATTTTTCCTTTGACTGGATCAGTGAGAATTTGAGGTCGTTTCTGGCTCTGGGAATTTCTTTTGTGCTTGGTGCTGCTGTGTTTCTGTTGCACAGAACTAGGCCTTCCTAGCACAAACAAGGTTGCGTTGATGACTCGAAAGCTGCTCAAAGTAGTGAAACCAGGCAGGGTTTGCCGCAGAGGAGGATTTGCTGCTTCCGTTTGAGTGCAGCTGCCAGGGAGGGCTTTGTCTGTGGGGCAGTGCCTGTTTCTGGGGTGGTTGGAGCTGGGACAGGGCACAAAGGCAGTGCTGGAGAGCAGCAGGGGCTTCCCTCCTTCAGAGCCCAGCCTGAGTGCTTGCTGTTGATGACAAATCTCTGGGCAAACTCATTAACGTCTCTGCTGTACAACTCGTAATGATTCATTACTGCTAAGCAATGTTCTGCTTTCTGGTAACAGGAAAGGCTGAAAGCCGCCTCTTACGGTGGTGTCATTAAGCTTTAATTCAGCACTTTGTGTCGTGAACTGCTTTGTGGCTTTGTTGATTCATATGGAGGCTTTGACAGTGATGGAGCTGGAGGGGCCTGTGACCTCGCGGGTAGTCTTCAGGGATGCTCCCCGCAGGCTCACCTGCCACTGCTGACCCACAGCAGCCCGTCAGCTCATTTTGTTCCTACGTCCCAGGCCATGCAGCTGACCTCCGGAGCGATGAGGAGGTGTCAAGATGATCTGTATCTATTCTGCTGCTCTGTGCCTCCCGTGAAATGAGTTATAATGCACTCTCATGGAGGAAATAAGATTTAAGGGAGCCTTTGTGGAATGAGTGTAATATTTCAGATGATGTAATTGGGAAATACAAGGTGGAAAAGACACCTTAATAACTGCCTTCAGTAGGAGTCAAAGCACCTGAACCTCATGAAGACGAGGCATTGATTGCTCTGCAGTGCCACTCTCCAGTCGATGGCAGCAGGGCTCTGTGGGGACGGCAGCCTGGCATTTAACCTCCCAGCAGTGGTTTGAAACCGGAGCCCGGAGAGCAGGGAGCTCTGCGCTGTGCTCCATCCCTAGTTATTCTCAAATGCCAGCGTGAGAGCCTCTGCTTCTTTTGAAATGGGCTCTTATGTGCTCGTTTGACAGATGAATTGCAGCTGAATCTGAATAATTTAAGGATTAGTGGAAGTGCAGTATTTGGCTGCGGCCCTTTCCCTAGAGACACACTGCTGAGCTTGCACTAATGATGGTACGTGTGTGCCAGGTGAGGAGGAGGTGGGAGATATTCTCAGTTATGTTCTCATTGCTCTGTTACCAGTGTAGGTCTTGGCTATCTGTGTGTGATCCTGGATTTCTGGGCTCAAAAAAAAAAAAAGAGCTCGTGTTCCTGCGTTATGAGTTAGGGCATTAAGGGTGCTGTCTGCCCAAGCAGCACCTGAAGCCCTCAGCCGTTCCAGCACACAACTACAAGGTTAACAAACACAGCTTGCAGCCTGGTGCTGGCTTTCAGTGCTGGGTGCAGGAGTGTGGGCTGCAAGTGGCCTTAAACCTGATGCTGTTACAAACTTTTTCCTTCATGCCACAGCAAGGAAAGTCTGCAGCGATAAATGATCTCTGTTGAGATGTGTGCTTGACCAAGTACCTCCACTAGCCTAAAACTTTAAATAGGAGGTAGCTTCCTGCAGAAAACAAAGCAGGAGATTGGTGTTTGGGCACCTGGCAGAGCTACAAGAGGAGAAGGCTGCTAGCCAGCTGGGTGGCATGGTCAGACCTGCAGGCGTGCTTGGGTGTCACTGTCTTTCTTGGAAAGAGGAGCTGATGCTCTTGGGTGGGGAGGGAACTTGAGCAGCAGCTGTGGGGGCTGGAGGGTCCCCGGGGCTGCTGTGCTCCACTCTGGGTTACCACACAGAGGTCCCAGCTGGGGTATGGGTACCCGCCTGAGTCTCTCAAGGGACATGAGCAGACCGACCTGGTGTACACGGTGATCTGCAGGGCAGGGGATTGCCCCTGCAGCATTTCCTGACCAGTCCCCAGCAGCTTTGTGGCTGAGACCTGAGGTGCACAAGGGGGATGAAAGCCTCCATGCAGCCTGCGGTTCTCAGCATGACCGGCAGCCTTCAGCTGTGGTGAGCAGCGTTATTCCTTCTGGTGCGTGAGGATTTGGTCTGTTGGAGGAGGTCAGATGTGGATGGCAATTCGCTTTGTCAGAGAGACAGCAAGGCTGCACGCAGTGGTAACCATGTGCTCCTTAATTTCCATATTCTATGATTTGTTTTTCCTCCTCATTTGCAGTAATTTAAAGATTGATGTATGGTAATTAAATGTAGCTTGTAATGGGATAAGATTTTTAAATGCATATCTAAGTCTTCAATGAAAGTACATTTAGAGATGGAAGACTTAATGTGGAGTTTCTTTTCATTATTTCTGGTATTTAACAGGCAATAAAATATCACTTAGTCTCTCTGTTGCTAGCTTCCTTCACAGATTTACACCTCTGTAACAAACAGTCCGTAAAACAAGACTTGGTGTTCCAAAAGTTTAAAGAACTGGAGACTAATTCAGCACTCAATTTTCTAAAATGCAGTGCTCTTATGCAGGAGTATAAAATTGCTAGGGAATGCACAAAGCCATCAAGAGAAATAGAAACCTTATATCTGAGTATGCTGCATTTTACGTTTATGGAAATGCTATTTAAATAATGTCCAAATAAGTATATTTTATTGGGTGCCAATTTAACTCTAAAGAATAGGTGCCTTTCTGGCTGGCGAAAATTTCTTCCTTGCTTTGTGGGGCTTTCCGAAGTTCTCGCGTCTCTTCCACTCCCATAATTAAAAGAGATGACTGTCTTTCAGAGATTCCCACTCCCAGACAATAAATTGATTGAGAACTGCAGGCGCAGCAAATGGTTTGGCTGGCAGTGAGAGCGTCTGCCTCAGTGAACAACTCGAGCTTCCAGTCAAGATGAGCTCTCCTAGAAGGGCTTGTGCAGTGTTCTGCAGTTCTCTAACCAGCCACGTTGCGTTCTTCACCCAGCAGGCTGCAGCCCTCCGGTTCCCCTCCTGTGCACCAGGTATGTCTGAGTGTCCTTCTGTTGTTCACCTGCTGCAATTCACGTCCCTGTAGATAGGGGTTGGTAAAAATGCATTTCCCGTTGGCTCTGCGTAAGGGCAGCAAAGCCTGGCTGGCTAGCACACAGGGACTTCCAGCAGAGAGAAGTGACGGTGCAGGCATGCAGCACTGCCTTGCCCTCTTGTTTATGCAGCGCAAAATGTCTTCTGGGCCTCCTCGCGCCCATCCTGCGTTCTGACGGAGCAGAGGTGCTGCTCTGACGTGAGTCATCGTCTGCAGACTGCTGCTGTCCTGTGAAATCTCCACCGATGTGGTATCTGATGAGTTGTTTTTCATAATTATGTGATCGTAGTCTGATGATTTCTTTCCAGGGAAGAGGGCTCAGGCTTCATCACACAGTGCTTCTTAGAGCTGAGCGTCCTCCATTTCCATATCTTCCTCCTGATGAAGAAAGACAATCTTACTCTGTTAGATTCCCTGGCCTCTGCTCATTGCCAGCCTTAAAATTAAAGAAAATTTGTGTGACGGCTGTTAAGCTCCTGCTGCTGTTGAAAGCTTCCCATCAGTATGCTGCAAGTTCAGTGCCTGTTGTGCGAAATTAATTTCTGTAGTAACCAGCTGTGATATCCCAGGGAACTGCGACTTCAAATGGAGAATTAACATAAGGAGCAGATCAGCCCTCTAAATGAGATCTGGGCTTTGTGCAAATGCCTTTTAGGATGAAGGACCTGCTTGAACCCTTTGCGTTTGACGTGGAGTAGTCACTAGAGATCTGCAGGATAAGGGCGATGGAACGTGCGGTTCTGTGGGTCGTAGGAGCTTAGTTTAATGCTGGCAAAAGGTAATAGCTCAAGTGTTTCCCCAACACTGGGCTTTTTCAGCTCCTCTGTGAGGAAGACAGTGGTGAGGGAGGTTGCCATCTCCTTCTGAGCGAAGTGCTGAGATGTGCTTGGGAAGAGAAATGCCCTTGTAAGAAGCAGATGGAAGAGCAGGCACAGCCCGTGCAGATGGACCCCACGTGGGGACGAACGGGGGTGTGGAAACCGGAAGGAAAACTGCAGAGTTTGTCTCAAAGTGCTCGATAAACATCTGGAAACTCAATAATTGATCACGGGTGTATCTGCAAGTCAGGGGTGTTCTATAAAACCTTCAGGCTGTGTGGGGGGAAAGATGGGGAAAGGGAAAAACAAATATTTAATGGAGACAAAATACTGCAAAACCTCCTTACTCTAGGCTGCGCTGAAAATGTGACTAACGTGTCACGGCTCATGGGTTTTTATGCCATGTGCAATTGGTTATTTCACCTTGGGTGAGGTGAAGATAGCACTGTGAAAGTTGAGCTATAGAGGGAAACAATCTTCTGTGAATTTTTCATTTGTTGCTCAGGGAGGCAGCACAGGCTGCCGTTCCTTCAGTGGGCTCTGGATAGCTGCTTTCACGCTGGGACTGATGTGAATCCCACTCAGCTCGCTGGGAACCATCTGGTTCCCCTGGTGGCTTTTCCCCATCCAGCCCTGTGAAAGGTCAGCACTGTTCTGCCAGGACTGCTCGTTGTTAATTAGGTTTGGCGTGCTCCTGGGTCTGCTTCTGCTGGGCAGATCATTCTAACACCCACCTTGCTGAGGAGCAGGGATTTTGCAGGTGACATCTCCTAGCGATTACCTTTCTCTCCTGCTCCTCGATGTAACTCCAGGTGTGTGTGGCACTGGTGTTCTGCCCCAGGTACGCCACGTTCTGCCCCAGGTGTCCTGGGGTGGGGGTCAGGGCCTTGGAGCGAGCCCACTGCAGGCCGACACCCAGCGCAACAATTACCACCCGTATTTCCCTAAAGATCCTTAACTTGTGTAGAGCTTCTCTGTTTGTTGCACGTAAAATAACCCCTGGGAACTTGTTGGCATTTGACGTAATGAGGGAAAAGCTGGCTTTGGTACTTCATGGCTGTCAGTCACCAGAGTTTAACTTGACTTCAGAGCTCGGGGTGGGAGCAGGGATCAGATCCTTGCCCACAGCATCTAGGCACCCGTTTCCAGCAGTGACCACCCCACCGGCTAGCTAAGAGTGAAGTTTCTTCCCCCACCCTTGTGGCAATGAGTTGTCACGCTGAAGCATGAGATGTGACTAATCACAGTTCAGCATGCATACGCACATGCGTCATTATTGTCTGTAAAACCTGCTCGCCCCTCTTCGATATATCCGGCGGCTGTGCTCGGCTCCAGCCTGCTGCAGCAAACCACTCTGCCTCCTGGCTGTGCTCGGTGCTTTTTTGTGCGCCTGAAAATGCAACCACCCCAGTTCCTGCAGCACAGAAATCACTTCTCAACATTATTTTCCAGTTAACGTTATTCTCCTGTATCTTCCACAGAAAACCAGCTCTCAGCATTTATCTTTGTGTAACAAAGCGACTCCAGTTCTAAAGCAAGAACTGAGAAATGAATGGGTGGGAGGAGGTGGCTGGGGCAGTTAGGTGTGCGTGGAAGGTTCCGGAAGAGTAGCTCATGGGGTAAATGTGGAAGGACAGCGATGTGGTTTCACAGCAACTACTTTGGCTTAAAAATTCTTTTGCTCCTTGTAAGAAGGGAGGTGACTTGAAAGGGAAATGCATCAGAAACGTCATTCTTCAGGGGTTGCTTAGAAAGAGTTTTTTTTTGTTTGTTTGTTTGTTTGTTTTTTTTGTGCAGCTAACTTTAGGTCCCAGGGCAGCAGAAATACTGGAGCTGTGCAGAATATGAGGTCCTTATCAGCAAAAGCCTAAGGTCAGCCACAGGGGTTTTGCACCGCAGCACATGTTTAGTCCCACATGTATAGGAGGTGGGAGGAGGAACGGACCACATTGCAAAAATACCAGTCCGTGAGGAGAAGCTTCTCATTACCAGCAAAAATCAGGATGTCACATCTCAGATCCACATATTTGACTCTGCCTCGTAGAAAGCCAGGAGTTCAGTGTAGGTAATCATTTCCTTGTCACTTTGGTACGTGGGCGGTGAAGCCTCTGCCTTCGCCTGCTTTGATTTCAAGCACTAGCTGTCACCCGCTGCGAGCTAAATTGTTTTAAGGCATGAAAGTAAAATTTTTCAGCTAGACTTGATTTGTGCTTCCAGTGTAACTCATACCCTTAATTACGTCCTAAGTGAATTTACAGTTGTTTCTGAGGAGTAAATCACTTGCCCAGGTTCTTTTTGTACTTCTTCTGAGTTAGACCAAGCGAAGGCTTTGAGGATCCCTCGCTTGCAGCTGAACTGCACAGCAGTGGGCTTTGCTCTCGGCCTGCTGGGTGCCAGGGTGGGTCTGAACGCTTCTCCCTGTACAAACACAGGACCCAAGGAGCCTGCTCCTGGAGTACCAGCAAGGCTGAGCAATGGCAAGGCTCTGCTGTCCTGCAGGTCACCCAACTCCTGCCTGGAAAAACGTCTTGCCTCTTCTAGGGGTGCTGTTAATGGTGGCAAAGCAGTGACAGCTGGTGTGTTTCTCTGCTGGAGTTCAGTGCCAGCGCTGGGACTCCCTTCCTCTGCGTGGGGCTGGCAGTATGGGCTGCTCTCAGCCAACCAAGCTGTTGGGGGGCAGCTGCATGAGCACAACGAGCACAGGTGGGCTCATCTCCTGATGTCTTCCTGGAACCAGAGTGCCCCTTCAGCCTCTGTTTTCAGCAATATGAAGAGTGATGAGCAGGGGTCGTCTTGCTGACAGTATTGTCATTACAGAAAATATGGTCCTGGATCTGCACAAGGCTGATGTGTGCTTGGAGAGAGGGGAGTTTAAAAAAAAAAAATAGGTTTCTCTTGTAAAGATGGATGTGTAGTTTGGAGGAACTACTCTGGATGTGGATACTGTTAGCAGCTGCTGTAATAATTCTTCTCAGCTTATAAAGGAAATGACAGGTTTTCTGGGGTTTGTTTCAGTAGAAGTCCAGAAAAGAAAATTGGGCTTCAGGCATCAGATTCATCACCAGGGCTGGAAATGAAGGAATGCCAGCACAGCCCTGAAGCTCTTCCCCATCCATGTGCAGCAGAAGAAGGTCCCGTAACTGCTGCACCCAAAAAGGGGTAACTGGACTCTGGCTGCATTTGATCATTGGTTGCAGAACCATCCTGAGCTGGTCACACCTTGTAGGCACTATTTTGGCACAGCTGTGGATTCAGGTATGTTCTTCTGCCTCCTGCTTTATGACTTTAGAAGCATGGAAGCAGAAGGTCCCTGTTTCTAGAATGAAATGTAGGGAGGGTGGTTACAGCCACCTTAAAGCTTGTTCTCCATGTGGTTATGTGCCTGGTAGCCCTTATGCTAAATTAATAAAATTTCGTAGCTGGTCATCACTGTAGAATAATGCATAAATACCTCATGTACCTGAGCAAAATTACTTCCCCTACCCCTCCCTGAAGTAGCCTAACTGGAGGAAAGGGAGCATAAAGTATTGCACAGCAGGTGGCAATGGTGAAATGGTAAAAAAGCAGAAAATAGCTGAATGGTTGCTTCCCCCGAGGAAAGGATGATTCACAAAGTGCTCTGAGATGGATGCTGTGAGCCTCAGCAGTGTCAACGACTGAGGGATGGTGCTTAATCTACCTGCTCTGTCTACGTGGGAAGCAAGCATGCTTTATTTTTAAATTTTAATGAGCACCTGCAAGTCACATCAGAGAATCCTACATCATAAGAATATTCCCAGAAGCTTTGTTTCCCCCTCTAAATTGTCTGCTCTAAACCAGAGGGGGAAAGCAGCAAAGCTGGCAAGCTCAGGGAGCCCAAAGTCACGCTCTGTGCTTGGGATCGCCTGTGCTGCGGTGGGCAGCAGGATGGGCTGGGAGAGAACCTGGAGGCGAGTTTTCAAATCGTATTGCTTCACAATCAAGGATATCTGGCCATCAGTGTCTCCAGGCTGCTTTGCCCTGCCTGATTTTCCTGTGCTCTGCTCAGCAGCAGTTCAGCTCTCGGTGTCCTCTGGGTCTGGGTGAGATATCTTCCATGTGAGGAGTGCGGCCAAGCCATGGCCAACAGCTGGGTGCAGGCAAGGACGATGAGGTTGCTCTTCTGACCAAAGCTTCTGGGATGGGTGTAAGTGATGGGAAGTAAACTCATCCCCCTGTCAATTCATCCTAACACATAGGATTTACTGACCTCATGTGATGTAATTGAGTTTTGTGGAGCAACAGGCTTAGCCAAAAACTGGTGCAACTTTGCACATGCTTTCTTGAGGATTCCCCTGAACTACTGAGTATTAACAGCTGTAAGGACGATGTTACCAGATGAAACCACTGCTTTGTGCTCTTGTAGTAACCAAAGTTTTGTGTTGTGTGGTCAAAGGCGGTGGATTAGTTGCGCTTAGCCGTGTTATGCCCGCTGGTTTCCTGGCACAGGCTCCTGTGCCTGGAAAACCCCGGGGCACAAACAAGCCGTGGAAACAACTTCTGTGTGCTGAATGTAGCCTTCTCCATCTGAGAACTTGGAAGAAGCTGTGTTTTTCAGTTCCCAGCACATGGTTCTGTTCCAGAACCAGGCAGCACACTTGCATCTTCTCAGAAATCCATTTGGCACTTCTTGTAAGTGGTAAAATCAGATTTGAATCAAAGGCGACAGTAAATGAGGACAAGCACAGCCTGCTCTGAAGTTAGTTCAGAGCCACTGGAAAGTATTGTGGCTGACACGGGTTTTTATTAGAACTTGGTCACTGGACACAAACATGCTGCAGAGCAGCTTCCAACAGGGGTCTCGCAGCTGAGGAGCAAGACCTGGCTGGAAGCAGGCATGGCCCAGGAGCTCCCAGGGCCTGTGGGCTTCAGTCGTGTCGGCTGGCACAGAAGCTCTCAGCAACTGGAAAATACCAGAAACCAGACTGAAGTCTGCTTTGGCACCATAAATGTATGCACTGGGGAGAACTGTGGGAGGATGCATTGCGTCCTTTGTTCCGCTTGAGAAGGCTTTTCTTGGTCACAGGACTACACATACAACCGAAAAGATTTTAAGAAATGCATATTTGATCATCTGTAGTAAGAGCAAGTGCCATAAGTTAATCAAATTCTTGAGCAGTTTTTTGTTTTCCCCAGGAAAAATCTCTAATCTCATAGCTCCCCTGAAGATGCAAAGCTTTACAATGTATTTGAGTCTAATGTGGAATTTATTTTATGACAAAACAGGAGATACTTGTAGATGAAAAATAAATACCAAGAATAAGTCCAGTGTTTCTCATTTTGAGCCTGAGCACAGAGCGGTGAGTAGCTTTAATACTTGAAGTAAGCCCTCTGGTCCCAGCACAGCGCGGGGCTGTGCGTACAGGCTGTGCCCTCCTGCGCTCCAGCAGCCTGGAGGTGGGCAGTGCTGCGAGGAGGGAGCTTCTCTGCCTGAGGACGTGCTTTGCTGGGTGCTGGGAGACCCCATCTGCGTGCTGTATGTTCTGCTGGACTTTCAGAGTAATTTATTATTATTATGATTTTTACCTTACGCTGTTCACCACAGAGAGAAAACTCTCAAAGGCTATCTTGGCTCTCTGCTGTCTCCAAAAATCAAGTGGCTTTTTGTTTGTTCCTATGGCTAGGATCCAGGTGATCCAAACCTGTAAACCAAGTCAGGGAAGAGGTGGGGGGGAATGTGAGCCCCTGCTTCCTCTGGGAGAGAAGGGCGTTGTGTCTTTGTAACACCCTCAGCTGAACAGCACCTCTCGCTTGTATGTAGGAAAGCTCTGACGTTTCTTCAGTGCTACTAAAACGAAACTTCATCAGCACAGCAATCAGGAATATTTGTGAGCCACTGGGACTAGTGATCACCCACATCCTGTGATCCTCAAAAAGCCCTAGGCTGCTCTGTAAGAAAATACCGCAACACCCTACGATACGCAGGGGTAAAGCCTGGCGTGCTTGTTCCAGGCAGCTCGTGGCTGAAAAGTGCCGATTGCTCTGTGTGTTCTGTCGGGTCTGTGAGCCTGACGCTGCTGCCCTGCTCCTCGGTCGCCGCCGACATCTCTGCCAAGTGGAACCAGTAGCATCAGCTCTGAGTTGCTGAAAAATAAATGGAGCAGGATTAACACATTTCTCAAAATTTAATAAGGTCCCTGTGACTCTCATGCATTTTGTCTTCATTGGTTTCTAGAGGCAATTATTTTTTTCACTGCTCTCTTCCTTTGCTTTTCACAAGCTTGTTTCCTTTGACCAGCAGCAGTCCAGTAGAGCAGCCTACAGCTCACCGGACTTTCATTATCACACTTTCTTGCTTCTCCTTTTGCACGAAGCTTGCCATCGTGCAAATTGTTCTTCATCAGAGATAATGTGCCTGTCTGGAGCGGGAGCACTTCTGCCTTTAGTTGTGCCCAGAAAGTGGCCACAACACCTGCGGATGCTGATGGGCTTTAAAAAACGACAATCGAATGTTGTCGCAGCCAGAAGGCTGTTCAATTAACTTTTCCTGCTGGGAATTATTAGACCTGAGGCTGTGCTGCTGGGAGGAATCATTTCCTAGCATCGATGCTAAATGAATTAGGGCTCTGTTGGCAACAGAGAGGAACTTATCAGAACAGGGGAAGCAGCAGCAGAGCACTGAAACTTTGAAACAAATGTGCCAGAGTCAGACGGAGCTCACCTTCAGAGCACCGTGTTTCACTGTGAGAAACGCGTTTAAATGAGAGCATCCGAATACAGAAACAATTTTATTTTTAATCAAATGCACGAAGGTTTGCTATAGGAATGACAATGTAGACTTGTTATTAGGAGCAGAAATTACTTCAAGTTGTTTTTCTGTAAGGTATCTCTTCAGTACAAGATGTCTGACTGCCGCTGAGCTCAGCCTGCCTCTAGATGAAGAGCAAGCAGCTCCTGCAGGGCCAGGACCTCTCGCCCTGGTGCTCATGTGCCCTTTTTTAAGCCTGAGCACGTATCCTGACATTTGGGTGAGCTTCCCAGTTCTGTCTAGCAACCAAATTCTTGAAGAATTAAAAATAAAAAATACTTGGAAGAAATGGAACACAATTCACTTTATTTTTAAACAGGCAAATCTTCCAAAATCACAATAGAGGTGGAAGGATTACTGTGAGCTGAACCCCAAGCTCTTTTCTCAAGAAACGGCTAAAATCATCAGTCTCTTCAGTGTTTTCTCTGAATCTGTATTTTTAAACAACAACATTTTTGCCACCTTTTTTTAACCGACGCTCTACCAATAAACTCTTCTGCAGGGCAATGGTACAGGTGTCTTTGCTGGTTCTGAGATGTGGTATTGTTTGCATGCAATGCTTGGAAAGCTTTGGAAAAGTTTGGAAGTGTTTGGAAAGTAAAGCTTGGGCTTGGCAAGTACCAAGGGGGAGAGCCCAGCGAATGACTGGGCAGAAGCCATCCCTCTGCCACGCAGCTGCGTGACCTAGGGGGGCAATGCGTGCAGGTGCAACCAGCAAGGAACCCAGCTGTTCCTTGTGGTGTCAAACGACGAGCTGGATAATTGCTTGGGTGATGAGCTGGGAGCCAGCCATAGGCAGAGCTACCTCCAAAAAGGAAATGCGAGCCGGTGCTGGGCACCTGGGCTGTTAGCTAATGAGCAACGCGGGGAGCGGACATAGCTCTTGGCGGTGCTGCCGGGAAGGAGAGGGAGAACCGCAGCAGCAGTGGGAACGGAGTGCAATTAAGGCACGTATGTCAGCTTCCTCTCTGACTGAGTATGTGCAGCAAACGTAGAAGTGTGCTTGTGAGTGATGGCAGCGTCTCTGCAGGCTGCACGCATCTGATAAGCGAAAGGTGCCGGAAGGAGACCTCCAGTTCCTTGTGGTGTTTGAGCACATCTGTCCCAGCCTCTGTGACTCGTCTTGATCTAGGGAGGTGGTGTTCCCAAAGCGCCGTGTGGATGGCTTGGTGCGACTGCCCTGGGCAGCAGGTCCCAACCTGGGTTTAGGGTGTTGTGACCTCTGTGGGTGCCACTGGTACAAGCTCGTTGAGAGCTGCTGCTGCTGTGCGGGCTCTGGCTGCTGGGTCTCCTAACGAGAAGCTCGTCTTCGGCTGATGGAAATGTCATAGTCCTTGTAAATCAGCTGTGGGCTGAATTTGTTTGCCTTCTGCGTTTTAATTACTGGAAAATCCCTGGAATCAGAGAACAGCATCATATGGTTTATAGCTCTGCTGGAGCTGGGATCCAAATGCCTTACTCGGTCAAAATTCGCTCTGAAATCTGAAAAGTTGTCTGAGCAAGGCGCGCAGGATGCGGTTTATCACTGGCGTGTGCCAGGGTAATTGCACTTACTCAGCTGTCCTAGCCGTGCGCAGCCTGATAAGAGGAGCAGAGCCAGACACATTGCAGGATAAACCAAACAGTCAGATAAATCCCTACTTTTAGAATTAACTAGGCAGTAAAGCATGTTGTTTTCCACTAAGTGTCCGTAAGATGTAGCTGAATAAGGTATTTGTTCCCTCTGAATGGAGCAACAACTCTAAATAGCATCCAGTGCAACCTGGGTTTCCTCCCTCCGATGCCTTGTGATGGACTTAAGGGAGAAGATGCTCCCCGTGGCTTGGTAAGGCTGAAACGCGCGCTGACACGACGTCTGCAGCTCTGGACACGGTGTGCAGCTGGGCGCCTCTGGTGCGGACGAGTTGGGTGCACTGACACAATTCCCCACCAAACGGATGGGCCTGTCATGGTTTCAGTTGTAATTAAGAATGCATTAAAGCTGGTGCTATCAATTAATCAGGCTTTTATGTTAATTATGTTGAGGCTTGGGGGGGAACATGCATTCAGAGGCTTTAAAAGAGAAAATGGTCTGAGAAACTTGCTTTTATGCATAATAGACAAGACGGCTGTAAGGTAGCACCAGCCTTTGGCAAGCTGCTTGAAAGGCACACAGGGCTATCTGCTTTGAGCTAACCGCAGTCGTAATAAAAATTGGAGAATGTGCAGTTTCACAAAGCATGAGAGAATTAACGCTGGCTTTCTGTGAACGCTGGAAAAAAAAAAATAACAGCCTAGGGTAAGTTGGCTGTGCCGAAGTGGCAGCCCTGCTGCCCGGGTTGTGTTGCCAAGGGGAGGATTTGGGGTGAAAAACTGCTGGCGTGAGGACCTGGGTAGCTCGGGGGGAAGGCTGTGCTGCGCACACACCCGGTGGGTGCTTGCCCAGGCGCTCACACGTGCAGCAGGGTGCTGGGTTTGTAGCTCAGGGGGTGCCGGCGGCACACGCAGCGTTGTGCTGCGGGCAGTGCTAGTGCTCAGCTGCGTGCGGCTTCGTGCGCTGTGGAAATGCATTGCTTTGACAGCTACTCAGATTTGTTTGGTGTGGAGGAGAGGTGGGCTTGAGCACACTTTATACTTTATTATCCACATTTCTCTCTATTTTTTTGAAATGAACAAAAACTAGCAGATTTTTTGTTTAATAGAATCAGGCTGCATGGGACAGCCTTGGTTGCCTCTTCTATAACAACGAAACCATGAGCTGAAAAACATTCTTCTACACTGGAAATTTGTTGGGAAACATGGGATCACCTCCATTATGGAGGGAGCAGTGACACTCAGTTGGGTAGCTGTCTTGGTGGATAAGAGAAAGATCAGCAAAAGTCTGCATGCGAGGGTAGCGTCTCTTTTTCTTTACGTAGGTAAATAACGTGAGCCCAGCAGTCCTCTGTAAACTTATGGGAAAGCATTTTAAAAAGCTTCAGCCTTTAGCTTGAGGTTTTCCTTGTACGGGCGCAACAAATGCCAGTAAAATAGGTTTCTTCAGGCTTTTTCCTGTTGCGTGTTACCCTCTGCCTCCACCAACCTGATGGATTCTGTAGCTGTGGCTCTGCTGAAGGCGGGGGAGGTTTGTCAGAGGACAGCTTTGGCAGCGTGTGGTCAGCTAGAGAAGCGCTCTGGATCCAAATGCAAAGTTCCTTGGTTCTGTGTTTCGGGAGGACCCTGCTGAACACCTCTAGTGGCGTGATGGCAATAGCTTGTTTCATTCGCAACGTTCTGCTGTTGTGGGCTGGTTTTTGTAATAGGAAATAAGAGCAAAATTGTTGACTTAAATGTTAGAAGGTGCAATCCCCCGAGCTGCAGCATTCTCACTTTCCTCAGAGTCTGGCACTTGTCAAACTTGTTCCTCGATACTTGGTAGGGAGCGTTTGGGGCTCTTTGGCTGCTAAGATGCTGTTCTCAACCTTAGGCCGCTTTTGTTCTTTCTGGCCCCGTTCCGTTGGTCCAACTGAATTAGAGCAACAAGGAATTAGAGGCAGGAACAATGTGTGGGATTTGGGAGGCTGAGCAGGTGGGGGCTCTCCCAACCCATTTTTGGCAGGACCAGGGCTCCTCACTTCTGCCACCTCCTTTCTCCGTTGCCTGCTGGCTGGTTCAGTCCCTCACTGTCCATCTCCCTTATTTCTCCGTGACCCTGTTAGCAGCCCGTTTTCTGCTAATGCCGCCTTTCCCAAGTGTTTCCCTCAGGTCCTTTATGTTTTGCACAAGGTTCTTGCACCAGTTGCATTGCATTTACAGATTGAATCTAAAGTACTTAAACCTCAGACAGAACTCTGAAACAAAACCTCTGGGGCGTTTGGACTGCAGACCCGGACACTGAGCTTTGGGACCACACCTGCGTATTCCCATGGCACCTTTCCCGTGGGGCGTGTTCCTGCCTTCGTGTCTGCAGCTGACCATAGTTAATGGTTTGGGTATGGAGTTGCTTTCAGATGTGGAATAATGAAATGCAGCTTTCGTTGCAGCGAACTTTCACGGTGTCAGTCTGGCATTATATTTGTTGGTTTTATGCTGATAAGGACGTGACATTTCGTATGGTTACCAAAATGGAAAAATTCCTCTGCAAATGAGTCTTACGGACCTGATTAGAAATGAGTGTCTTGAATGATCTCCCTCTGCTGCCGCTCGCCTGCCTGATGAGACCCGAGGTGCTGCCGCCCCGGCTGGTCCCAGCCTCTCGGAGGCGATGAAAAGCTGTTCTGTGTGCTCTCTGATAATGTCTTCAGCTCAGCTGACAACCTGACACACGTGAAGCTGTCTGTTGCTTACCAAATAGAAATTTCTGTCTGCAAAGCTGATCTTACAACTGCTTTTTTTTTCCTAGCAGTTCTCTTCAGAATGGATGGAAACGAAGAACAAGGCAATCTATATGCAGAAATGGCAACCCGTCAGGAGGGTGATTTTCGCATAGATCGGTTCTCAGATTTTCTGAAGCCAGTGCAGAGATAGTCACTGGCCTCAAGGGAGTTTTGTGGGAGATAAACATAAATCAAACCTCTGAGAACTAAGCTTGCACTGAAAATGTTCACATCAACAGAGGAGCAAAATGTGGCTGCCATCTGCTTAAGCCTCTAAAGTTTAACATGTGATCTTCATGCCTTCCTGAATGTTTCAGGTGTGTGTGCACGTTTTTTTTTCCTCTGCCATGAAGACTGTGCAAGATGTAGGACAAGAACCAGCTCTGAGCATTCCAGCATTAACACCAGACTACGTATGTCAATGTGGATCACTCGCCCACCTATACCTACATCCAGCTGTCCGGGCAAGGCTCTGAGTTAAGCTTTCTTCTTATGAAGGTCAGATAAGTCACTTGATTTTGTGCCACTTTTCCTTCAGCCCGTATTTGGTCACTGTGTTTTAGGGGCTGCCAGATGATGCTCTGGTGAACAGGGCTCCAGTGGGTCGTCTTCATAACGTGGCCCCACCCAGTCCTTCCTCAGTCTAGGTTAGGAAAAGTGATGGTCAGTTCATTTCCCTGTGATGTAAAAGTTTTATCTTCCCTTTACGGAACAAATTACCCAGGGATGAGTCACTAAGTGTTCGGGTTAGTCATTTGCATTGACACCGTCTAGGTTACAGGTAATTCTGCGTGAACAAAATCACAAAAATCTTAAAAATTGAGCAATGATGGAAAGGAGGAAGGAACCATTTTTATGCTTGCCTTGATTTAGAAGAACTTTTCAAATGATCTGAAAAATACTCGCCTTCCTGAGAATAAACTTATACAGACCATCAGATGAGCTGGTTGCTAGCTGACAAGACTGAGAAACAAACTCATCCATGTCAGGATCTCTTGGTTGCTGCGTGATTCACCTTGTTGCAGCTGAAAGCACTCTGATGGACAGCTTGTCAAGAAAGAGTTTTATTGTGGGAGACCTATGAATAAATTGCAGTGTGATGTCTGAAATGAAAATGTGAGGAAAATAATAACTTCCAGATCCTCTGAATAAAATAGGATTCGCTGGTAGGTTTATGGACCTTCATTTCCCAAAGTAAAATGGCCATTTGACTGAAATAAGGACTGTAGTTTACAAAATTAATATTCTGGGGTGTGCAATCACGAAATAATGCAGCGGTTTCCCTGGTGTGATGTGGAGATCGCTGTCCGTGGCACTGAAACTTAACACCAGTGGGACAAAACGCGAAGCAAGAGGGAAGGAAGCGTACTGCTGCCTCTGAGCCGTGCGGGCTGGGGGCAGGAGCGGGGCTGTGCCCTGGGCCTGGCACCGTGAGCCCACCCAGCAGTTTGTCCTGGCAGAGCTGCAGCTGGCTGGGATTCTGCTTCCCTCAGCACCGCTGGTGGTGGGGAGCTTTCTTTGCAGCCGAGGCCGTCAGACACACTGCTGCTGGCTCTGCACCCCACCGTAGGGCTGCGCCGTGTGGAGTCGCAGCATGCTGACCATTAATGAAATTCCCCCTTGAACAAGGGCCCAAAGTCATTAACCAACGCCATCGATTGCCTGGGAACGCCAATCGATGGCTTCTGCCGGCTGCGCTCCGACTGTCGGTGGGCAGCAGCAGCTCTGCCCAGCCCTGCTGTGGCAGGGGCCAGCAGGCACGAATGCCTAAAATGTGCCGTGGTTCCAGGTGTTCTCCTTGTGCACCTTCAGGGCTTTTTTTTTTTTTTTTTTTTTTTTTTTTTTTTTTTCTTTTTCTCCTGTCTTTAACATTTGTTTTGGGTGGGTGAATCGTAAGTGAACAGCCTAACCAGCGCTCAGATTGCTCTCTGTTGGCATCTCTGCGGGTGGCACAGCACTCAGCAGAGGGATCTGCAGAATGTAGGGAGGGAGAGGAAGGAAAAAGACCAGCGCAGGTGACCGGTGCTGTGGTTATGAGGACCTTGCCTTGCCCTGTCTGGGCAATGCGTAAATCTGCCTGAAGGAGGGCCTGGATCAGGCTTTGTGTAGCTCTTCTTTTAGAGACAGGGCTTGCTGGTATAGTAACTGGCAGTGCTAGTCTGTGCTTTTTGCTCTGGACTGGTGTGCTGCTGCCTCAGCCAGGGCTGAGCAGCCCAGCTGCATCAGGAGCATCACCCCAGCTCTTCCACCCAGGAGCTCGCTGCGAACTCATTGATTTTCTCACAGCTGTAAATCAGTTGTACTCTGCTTGGGCTGGGGACTGCCAAAGTCCTGCTTTAATCTAGAGCCTTCCGCCTCTTCTGCCTTCAAACACAACTAGGATGCAGCAGTGCTCCCAAGGCATGGGATGAGTTTCACCATCCTCGTGCAGGGACATGAGCTGAGCAATGCCCAGGGCTGGTTTCATCAGATCAGCCAGCATTCCGCTGATCCTGGCTGCTGGCTAATTGGGCGTTAATGATCCAAAGGTCTCAAGCAGCAGCATCTTACTCTCATTTTCTGTTTCTAGTCCTGGGGTTTCATTTGCAGGTGTCTGGGGACATTAAGAGGAGGGGGAGAGAGGGAGGAGAACTCTCTTTCAAGCCCAGCGGAAAGAAATTTCAAGGCATCAGGAATTTATCTGACATTCTTTAATAGCACAAATTACCCGAGAATCTGAAGAAGCAGTCCGCGAGGGATGAGGAAATAGTGTGATTTACGTCTGATTGACAAGGAGGGAGCAGGACCTGCCCCAGTATGCCTTTCAGCAGCATCTTCTGTTCTGTGAGTAGCAGGATAAAGTACTCCTTTAGGAGTCTTTCCAAAACAACATGTTTTCTAACATCCAAGTGTCCTTGTAGGAAAGGACTTCAAGGAAACTTCACGGGCTTTTCTATAATTTTCTTTTGTCCTTCGTGTATAAGTGGTAATGGAACGGACTGGAAACAACACAGGATAAACAGATTCGTAAACAGTTTTTGATAAAATTTTCTCCAAAGCTGCACAGAACAGTGACTTAAAGGGATGAGGTGGGCCAGGACAGTTTGCTGGAAACAAAGCTGTAGCACTCACCTCACTCTGTTTTGCAGGTTCTTCACCGTGTGTGTGTGTGTGTGTGTGTGTGCAGGAACCCTTGTGCGCAGCCTCTGATGAAAAATAAGTTATGTCTCAAACAGCAATCAGCTCTGGTCACCGCTTTCCTTGGCAATATGTTTGCAGGAAGGGGGGGAGCTTCATGGCGGCAGCTCCCAGAAAGGCCCAGGTGGGTGGGTGTGTGTGTGCTGTAAGGCATGTTCCAGGAGTTAGAGGAGCTGGGGGCTGGGTCTGTCACCCAGGGGCTGGGACTGCTCCTCTGCTTCCAGGCTGCGTGCAGGCGTGTTGGAGGGCGCTGCGGGCTGCCTGGGAGGGCAGCTCCTGGTGTTGCACCCGCTAACAGGTGTTAAAGAGAAGCAACTTGGGAAAAAAAACATTGTTTTTTCTCTCCCTCCCTTCAGTTTGGGTAACACGAACAGCATCCCCTCCCTGTTACCTGGCTGGCAGCGGCTGTTACAGCCCTGATTAATGGCTCGCTTATTCTGCCAAACCGCTGCTTTAATTCTCTTTAAACACCAGTGGTGGTGCTGAGAAAAATACAACATGCACACAGCACAAGTGGCTTTTCACGTGGAAAATGATCAGCTCCCAGCTACGGAGCGAATTCCTGCTGAGGGTGGCTGCTGCTAAAAGGCATGAGCACGGGGCACCCTGCTCCTCGGGCGCACCGAGTCCTGCGTTCGGGGAAGGAGGCAGCTGGAGGGCAGCTGGAGCCTTCCCCCCGTCCCTGGGCAGCGCATACCCACGCCTGGCTTATTTTTCCCTGCCACGTGCGCTGGCACATCAGCTCTGTGGCGTGCCAGAATGTCTGTGCAAAGGTTAAAGATGAAAGGTGCGGTGCCAGGTAGACAGTTCAAACGCGCAGAATGAAAGGCAGGCAGTTAACAGCGGTCTGCATGAGAGCACTGACAGCCTGGGCTGTGATCTCATGCAGAAAATACTCCTGACAGTAGCGATCCAGGCTTTAAAAGTGTGATTTATCCAGCTAAAAGCTATGCACAAAAAAGGACTCTCCCACAGCGTACTACTTCATGCCTTGGCAAACCTGTTTTCTCAGCTCTGTGTCGGTCTCTGCGCGTTGCAGCCGCGGGGTTAGAGGTAAATTGGCTGTCTTCTGTTGCATCGCCCGCGAACAGAGCAGGGCTCTGGGCTGCAGCGCTCCCAGCCTTCCTCCTCCTGCACCACGGGGACGGCACCTCCCATCCCAGCGCCGTGCCCCTGCCCGCAGCGCTGGCCGTGCGTGGCTGCGAAGAAATGCTGGATGAGCCAGTGAGCTGGGGGTCCTGCAAGCTGTGTAGTTCTGCCAGGAGTGCTTGGTTGTGCTGAGGTGAGAAGCAGCGCGGGAGCGTTACCGTGCCGCGCTCCTGCTGCCAGCCTCGAGTTACGCTTGCGGATGCTGTGAGGAGGAAAGTCAGTGTAGGAGGGTGGCACCTGTTAGGTGGGTCTACTGGAAGTATTTCAGAATGGCTTACAGTATAGAAAGGCATAGTACAGAAAATGGAATGTGGTTCTCTGCTCTTATTCACCTCTAAAGGTAATAAAGTAGTCAGAACAAAATGTTATTTAATTACAAAGTCTCCTATTGTTTTTTTGCTCCCAAGATGTAATTCACAGAGTGAGAGAAGTGAACATCCGCCTTTAAGCTGCTCTCAGTGGTGCAGCATCAACATGCATCGCAGCACTGATACTGTGCTGGATTTTTTTTCTGGTCTGTTGGTATTGCTCTGCAAACCCAAGCTGTGTTCACACGTATTTCTAAGCAGTGTACTCGCCAAGCTGCAATGTGCACCAGACCCTGCGGGTGCGGTGCAAGCCTGCTCCTCTGCTGCTGGCTTGGTCATTCCTATTTTGGCTCCTTATGCCGTAGTTTGGGAAAAAAAAATACTTTCATATCCAGTCTGGTTTCTGCTAGTTCTGCTTCAACCTGATTGTACAGGGCTTGGAAGGCAAAAGAAAAACTGTCAGATCTTTCACCGTGGAGTAAAGAAACTTACTGTAATGTAACTTAATTATGGCAATAGTTATAAAATATTTCTAAACTCTGGCGAGAACAGAAAGGCCGCATGTCCTTCGCATCAGGCGGCCAGTGCTTTCTCACCTGCCTTTTTTTTGCCTTGTGTCGTTGCAGTTTGGCGTGATGTGGCATTCAAGGTGAAAACAAGTAACTGGTTTTGGAAACCGGTGCAGCATGTTGAAAAACGGCGGCCTCTGTTTTTCTGCGTCTTTCTCTCCTGCAATCTAACGACTGTGCTAAGGTTATTTTTCAGTAGGATGCTATTCCAGCTCTTCCCTCTCCTCTGGTTTGGGCATGCAGTGCCATGTGACGGAGGGGTGTATTTCTCAAGGACCTCTGCAGGCTCTTGCAGGGCAGTACGTCCCACCGGCGGCTGCTGCAGTGCCCGGGGGCTGCTCCCCATCACTGCCTCCCTCAGGCCTCCCGTGCTGGGCCGTGCCAGACCCTGGGCTGTGGCTCAGTGCCTCTGGCCCCACGCTGCCCTGCTCATCCCCCGTGCCCCCAGCGCCCGCTCGCTCCTTCCCCTCTCGCCCAGCTTGCTGCCTACCAAATGCCCACCTGTACGGGCTGCAGGTTTTTCTGGCTTCTTTCGCCTGCTCTCCCAGAAAAGCAGCCCATCGCCGCCCACATATTAACTTTTAGCAATGTAATGAGTCTGACTTCTCCTGCTGCTCGGCGCGGTGGCATGAGAACTCTCAAGGACGGTCATACTTGCATGCTTTGGCGCTGGTTAAGGTTAATTCTGAACAAAGCCCTGCCACAGATGGTGCTGCGCGGCTGCTGCCCTTGAAGAGTCATTTTTGCTTTAACAGAGATCAATTCAGTAAAGCTATTTTTTCATAGTTAGCACCTTCCCCTCTACCCCTCTCTGTCCTCAGAGGCTTGGCTGACAGTGGTTGAAGAATTTATTTTTACGCTTGGGAACATTGCCAGCTTGGAGCTGTTTCTTTTGTGGCAGATGCTTCGCGCTGTCCATGTGTTTATTAAATCTCATGCTGCTTGTGGCAGCTTCCTGATTTTTCTTCTGGATTATATGCTTAAAGCAAAAAGAGGGGACAAAAACACCTGAAACTTCAGGACAACCCTATTTTACTCCATGTAGACTGAGGGTAACATATGGCTGGTGTCACGGCTCCGTTTTTAGTCCCACTTTACTGCACCATCTTCTCATAAAACCGAGATGGGCCTTATCTCTTAAATTTTATTTCTACAGTGCCTTGGGATGTGAGGCAGGAAAAGTACTCGATAGAGTTTATTGTGTTTTATTATTGTATTGTGAGCTACCCAAGGCTGTGGAGTTGCACAACCCTCGATCCAATAAGGTGGTGAGCAGCAGGCAGGCGTGGGAGCTGCACACATAACCCTCCACCTTGACCGCGTGAAGCCCCATAAATGGGTTATGACGAGGCCTTTGGGTGCCTCCTGCACCCCAGCTCCAAATAATCCAACGCCTCCTGGCCTCCTGGAACGTGGCATCTCCCTGGCTGGGTGCTCTTTGTGGGGTCTGATGCTGTTTCATCGTTTCAGCTTGGCATCAGTTGTGGAAATGGCACTAAACTGCACTTGGGCTGTGGGGAGCTGAGATTGGAGGGGAAGGTGGGGTTTTGGCAAACCTCTCCTGTGGTAAGGAACTGAGCCTTGGGAGGGCTGGTGGTGTTTTGGTGACAGAGTGGTGGAGAGAAGCTTCTTGCTGGCCCATGGGGTATTTTTTGGCAGTGCTTAAGGCCAGATTGGATGGGACTTCAGGCAACCTCGTGGGCAGCAGCCAGCCCACGGCAGGGGTTGGGCTGGGTGGTCATTAAGGTCCTTTCCAACCCAAACCACTCTGCGATTCCATGGCCCTCGAGTTTCAAGTGCCACAAACCCACAGGCAGGAACAAACCCCTTTTCTGTGCGCTGGCTGCGCGGCTGGATGGGAGCACCCCACCGCCATGGTGCGCAGGCTGAGCTGCAGCCCACGGGCTGCTTTGGCTCTGCGCCGCTCTGAGAGCTTTCCAGTAACTTTCCTCCGTGTGGCAGCCCTTACAAAAATAAAGTACTTCTTGCGGTGCTTTCTTCTAGTTTGAACAACTTTGCTTTGCATTTTGATATTAAGCATTAACTTTCTCGGGTAGAAATGCATTGACCTCCCTAAGGCAGAGCTGGTTTCCATTGAGTGGGGAATTTGAGTTTGGTTGTGGGCTTAAATGTAAATTAGCCAAAGCCAGAACTGAAGCTATCGCATTTGTTTAAACAAATAGAAGATTGATTAAAGAAAAGTTTCAAAAAGCTTACATTAAAAAATGTTGGCCAGATCAACTGTAGCAATGAATTGCTAAGGATAGACAGTATGAACAGGCTAAGTCTAAAATATTTATTTTCCAAGCAAAATATGTTCAGATCAAATCAAAATAGATCAAAAAATCATCTGTGCAGGGATGAAAAGAGCTTTTACCTTGATCTGCTTCCTGTTGATACTAAACAGAAATGTAAATGATTCCCCAAGTCTAATGCTAATAGATTTGTGCTAGATCAATTCAAATAACAGCTTTACATCTAGCCCCTCTGGTTTTACTCATCCTGAAGCATTCACTGGTGCTGAACAAGTGGAAGCTGAGGAAGGGAGTGCAGGTGACAGGAGGGGCAGGTGACAGACAGCACAGCACGGGCAAGAGCACCCCTGGCTTCACGGCCCCGAGCCATGGCTTGTCCTGCTGGTGGTTGGAGCTGGGCGTCCCGTTCAGCCCCGTTCAGCTAACTGCCATGGCTATTTAAATTAAGTCTTTAATTAAAATGAATGCAGCAGGCTTTCAATTAGACCAGAGCAAAAGCTAGGGAAGTTGTCTGTTTCTCGAAGCTTTCATGAAGTATGATAAGACTTGGGCACTGTTATGAGGCTGAGTCACACCTCCTCTGCAGCACAGTCGGGCTGCTCTTAGAACAGGGTGATTAGTGTTCTGCTGCTTATTCCTTTAACAAGCTGCTAAAATGCTGCTTAGTGGCCCAAATTATTCCCATTAAGGAAATATTCATTCAACTTTATCGTAGGGAAAATATTCACATTTAAATTAAAGAAACGCTCAGGTGAAACAAGAAGATACTGGAATGAAGGAAAGGGCTTCGGGAGCCTGCAGAAAGCAATTCTCTTCGGAAATGATGGATTTTCATGGGAAATGCAAATTCGGAGATAGAAGTAATGCCCCTGATGTTATTGCAGTGATTCCTGCAGCCCTTAACGTGCGTCAGACTGTTCTGAGGAGCAACGCGCCTATCTGACCGTAACAACAAGAAGTAATTAATTTGTCATCTCCAACCCCACCACCAATAGCTGCTGCTGAGTGCGAGGCACAAGAGGACATCGCTTTTAGCCCATTAAAACAGTTGTAGAAAGCAACGTGGGACTTTGCTTCTGCTTCTGAGCCTAGAGGTGGGGTCTGCAGTCTTCTCGTTACTCAACTGTCTCGAAAGCCTCACGCTTGCTGCTTCAAAGGCCTTCTGAAGCTGAAAGCAACCGCTTGGCTTTCTTTTGGTTGCTGTTCAAAACGCAGGTGTTATTCTACTATGTGAATGTGAAGGCTTTGTGAAAATAGAGTCTGTTCCTAAGGTAGTTTTGTTTTACGTAACATGGACATGTTGCTCTTGTTCCCTCTGCATTCGGTGTTCTTCCACGCACCAGCGTTAAGGGTTAGCATCTGAGGCGCCTGTAGTATCTGCTCAGGCAGCATTTAACGAACGGGATCGGGCGTTTGTTGGCCCTGGGTGTGAAATACTGGTGCTGCTTCCACTAGCGGCATGGGCAGCGCTGGCGCCAGCAGGGCAGTGGTAGGTCCTGGTGCTTTCGTGCTCACCTTTCGCAGTTTTTAAGTTATTGTGGTGCTTGCGTGCTCTGTTGGAGGAGGTCCGTCCACATGCAGACAGCTGTCGGTAACATCCTGGAGCTCCTCAGTCCTGTGGTTGGAGCTGAAGCTCCGGCTCTGGATGCAGGAGGCTGACGCTCTCCCTGAGCAACGAGCAGCACTGCCTCGCGCAGGAGAGGGGCTGGGAGCATCCTTACAAGTCCATCCCTGCCTCTGCTCTGGGCGTAGTTCCAGGGATGGAGTTGGCACCTTTCCCATACTTTTACCTGGGGGAAAAAACACTTCTCTGTTCCAGCGACCATTTCTAATTTTAGCTTGCTGGAGGATAAGCATGATAAATAATTCTGTTTTTACACAAGTGTTTCTTTGCATAACTGTTGCATTTTTTCCGCTACAATAAACACTCTAACCAAGACATTTTTAAAAAATTATCCTTATTGAAATTCTCCACAGCAAAATCTAATGATACTTTATCACAACCTGATCTCCCTTGTCTAACTTCTACATTCAACAAACTCTAGAAGCAGCTGCGCTTTGCTCTGTTTCTGTGGTTAAATCGCTGAGCATTTAGACCCAATTTACCAAGGGATTTAATAAAGCAGTGAGAAATCTTGCGACTAGCCAGGAACTGCTTTGTGCTGACCATTTTGTGTGCCCCCTGCCCATTTAGGTACAGCATTTCAAGACGTGGGAGCAGGGACAGAGCAGCCTGCGGAAATGCCTTTCCATCCTGCTCCGTCCTGCCGGAGGTGCTGGGCGCTCTGGGTGCTGCCGCCGGAGCGTTGCATCTTCTGTGCTGGGAAGCTGGGAGGGGCACTCTGCTGGGACGTCATGGAAAGCAGCTGGAAACGCCGACCGTTGGAGGCAGGGAGGCTTGCAGCATCTTCACGTCTTGGCAGCTGAGGAGAACGTGTTGTGAAGAGGAGCAAACCCTAAAAGGGGCTGATGTGGGCAGACGACAGCGGGATATCGACATTGTTGTCATTATTATTTTTCGAACTATAGGAGCAGTTCGTAATGGTGTGACTTGCACCACTTTTGTAGAATTTCTCAAGTAAAGCCAAAGCGAGGAGTTTGTTCTCCAGATGCCTCTCTGTTTATCCCATGCCGTGGAACTTCCCAGCTCCATTAACAGCCTCAAATGGGAGGAGGAACAAAGCCGGTTGCAGCTAGATTTTGGTTGCACAGATTTTCACGGGAAAAGCTATTTCTTTATAAAAATTATTAAAAAAAAAAAAAATATGGCTTCTCCAGACAATTCTTAAATGGCCCTTTGGGATTCTGGGCATGCAGCTGTGGCTGCAAAGTTCTGCTTTGTGCCCTCGTTGAACCCATGCCTGCCCGCGTTTGAATTGTTCCTGTGAATTTCCTCAGAAAACGTCACCCTGGCTCACAGTGTTACGCAGATGAGGTCAGGCTCTGTAGGGCTGCTCTTGATTTCCTTCTTTATAAGGTGTCACTGAATACACCACATCCTTAGAAGCTCAGTACAACTCGTGTTGGTCACGTTACTGGGCCTGTCCTTTGCCGATGCCATTTCCTGCCTCGTCCAGGCGAGGCAGGGGCCCTGCGGTGCAACCGTGTGCTCTGCCACGGGGCTGCTGGCGCTGCGAGCGCTGCGCTGGGATAGCAGGCACAGCAGCGAGCTCTGCTGCGGCAAACCAGGCAGGTAAAAATTAAAAATACAGTCACTCTTGCTTCCATGTGGGCTGACTTTGTCTGTAAAGTGGTTGGTGGTCACCGTTAGGGTTGTGGCTCTGGGGAGGCCAATGCTATGCTCTGTGGTCAGCGGGGGAGTGTGGTCTGGGTGTTTCGTGTGCCACCTTTGATAGAAAATTTAATCTCAGTGTTCAGCAGCTGCCAGGGGTTTAACTGTTTCTCCTCAGAAAAAAATCCAGCGTCCTCTGGCAGGGCGAGCCCCCAGAAAATGGGAATGGCTCGGTTAGGGCTGGCTTTGGGAGCGATTCCAGAAATAAACGCACTTCCCTTGATGCAACAGGCAAACAATGGGCAGTGGAAGCTGTCTGAGTTTGCCTGATGAAGGTTATTGTTAAGGGTAGATTTGACTTAAAAGCACAAATCTTGCAGTTCCCCTTTTCTTTATGCAGATCTCTTACATGGGTATCTTACATCTGCCGCAAAGCTTTCTTCACGCTGTCCCTGAATCGAAGCCGGTGCCTATTCACCACTGAGCTCTGTTCTCTGGATGTCTTTTAGGACCCACTTTGCGATAAGTGTTCATGCTTCTCCTTTTGTGGTTGGGAAGGAAGGTCAGAGATTTTTCAGAATTTGAGAGGAACCATGCTAAATGCATTACTGTTTTTGAACCTCACCTCTAAAGCCCGGGGAACAGAGTTGGCCAGATTGACCACATGTTAAAATTTAAAAACATATTTTAATACATTCTTAAATTTGCAAGGCAAGAAATAACAAAAACCAGGAATAAATAACATCTATTTTTCTTATTTTTGTCAGACTCGCAGGCTCATTGAACCTGTATCACAAGCTAGATTGCTGTGAGCCTTTTCAAGGTACCTTGCCAGATACTGTATGTATGCCCCGCAGCTCTGAGGTTAGGCTAAACCACGCTGGCAAACCACCTGTCTGGTGGGCACCAGGCGGTGGCGGCTGTCACGGCAGGATGGAGCGGTTCATGGAGCCTGCACAGCTTTCCCCTTCTGGCCGTGCTCTTGGCGGGCACCCTGCGTGCTGGCAGGGTGCAGGGCAGGACGGTGCTTGGGCAAAGCAGCTCCCTTCTGCCAGGAGCTTGCTCCTGTGTGCAGGAGTTGTTGAGTCCTTCGTAGAATCATCCAGATTGGGAAAGACCTTCGAGATCATCAAGTCCAACCATCAGCCCGACCTGGTCCGTGATGCCTGGTGGCTTGTCATCTGTTACATTAGTGGAGTTTGCTTATGTGCCTCTGATCCAGGGCAGAGCTGCAATGGGGCCAGGATTTTTTTTTTTTTTTTTTTTTTTTTTTTTTTGGGACCTTCTGCACCTTTATGCCTGTTTCTGTGTCTCTGAAAATAAATCGATAGGAATTTACGTGGAGCCAAGGCTCCTGTCGCAGGCTGCTGCATTTCTTGCGCAACATGGGGCCCTGACATTTAGCTGAAAGCAGAGAGAGTCGTCAAAGGCCGATAGTGCAACACGAGGGAAAAGCAGACTTTAGTGTTAACAGCGCAGGTTGGTAAGATTTTTTTCCTTACTGTATATCAGGATTAAGATAAGTCCGTGGGCAAGGGGAGGCTGCTGGTGGCGTTACACATCCCATTTAGAGCAAACAGCTGACGTGACAATGGATTTTTTTTCTTGGGAATTGACTGCTTTTGCTCTGAAATATGGATGTTATTGAACTCAGAGCCTTTTTTATTAAGCTTTTGGTCTTTACAGCAGAATTGTGACTTTAATTGCTGTTGATTGGATTTTCTCTTCTTTGTTGAAGACTTTGAAATTTTAAACCTGTCAAAACATGGATTTGTCATGAAAGAAGCAGTCAGGGAGTGTTCAGTGACTGAACCCTGCTGCTATCACAAGTGGTGAATAATTGAAAAGATCAAAAAAATGCCAGCTGGTGGATGGCTCGGTTGTGCTTTCTGCTGCAAGGCTGATGGCCTCTTTTAATGAAGCTGTACATCCGAAATGTGTCTAAAAAGTAGCAGAGCCAGGGTGTTTTTATATTATTATATTTTTTTTTATTTAAAAACTGAAAGAAAACTTCTCAGGCATCCTCATGGCCATTCATCCCCAGCCCTGGTCTTGCCCACGTGCATGCCATCCAAACGCTTCATTTAACCCCTGGTGGGGCGGTGCCGGTGGGGGTCTGTCTGCCCGCGGGATGCTCGCTGCGCTGAGCTGCCCTGATTTTGTGTGTGAAGATGCAGCCAGGTTTTAACGTGCTCATCTTCGGGCTTTCACAGCCCACCTTCAAAAAGGAATAAACAAAGAGCAAAGGCTTGTCAGTAATGGGTGGAGTAATTTGCTTGCCAAGGGAATTCTGGGGGATGGCTCAGGAAAGGGCTAACGGTTCTTGGGGCTGGAAGCTGCAGGTCTGTGGACTTTTGTCCTCAGCCCCGGTGGTCTGGGGAAGTTTGCTGTACAGACTGGAGGCTGTGTGTTTGGGAGCTGGGCTTTTTAGAACAGACATCAGCATCAGTGTGAAAAATGTCCAAGGGAAGCAAGGATGTCCTGCAGCGACAGGGCACCGCCAGAGAGCACCCTGGAAAAAATAGCTGCCCTACAGCTGTATTGAAACCTGATGGATTTTTCTGCGCAACTCCAAGGCAGGCAGGCAAGAGGGGAAAATCAGCTTATTTCATCGGGCACGGTGTTGTGTCGTTTCCCTGTGAGGATGTGTCACAGCCGCAGCATGGTTATATAAAATGTCTCCGTGGATAAAGCAAGTTCTTCATTTCTTTCATCCCCATGTAAAAGAGCAGGGAAACTCTGGGAGATTTGCATCGTGTAGGAAACGCCATCGTTCCCTGCTGTTACATAAATTCAGGATCTCTCCCTCTCTAAAATCAATTGTCCTGGGAAGCTGCACTGCGTGCTGACACATGGAAGCACTTTGTCACAAGCAATTATGCCATGCTACAGTAAATTGCCACACAATCTATTACATTATGGGGCACTCAATGTGCGCAGCGCTCTTCTCTAATCAGCCTGCCTAATTACCCATTAGCAGAAATGGGATTTGCAAGACATTCCTAAGACTTTTCCGAAGAAAGAATATTTAAAAAAGGAAATAAAACTTCAAATACTAAACAGGGAACATTTTCTGTTGAAAAGTCTACTATTTCCTGAAATAAGAGAAATTGTTGTTAAAATAATGCCTTCTCATTGGGGAGCACCTCACAGCGCGAGCCACCAGCCTCAGTTCATCCGCACCCTGAACATGGCTTTGAGATTTTCCCCCTTTGCCCTACCTGGCAGGAACAGGACCGTCTGTGGTCCCTGTTTCACGAGCCCAGTAATTACTGTCATCAGGTTGGTGTTACTGTCCCGTGTGGTGTTTTTAACAGCGCCATCCAAGACAAACAGCTCTGTGCTGAAGCCTCACCATG
>VXAV01003824.1:972-31742 GCA_013399715.1 Alectura lathami
GCTGCTCCGCGCCTCCCCCGGGGCACCGGGACGAGCAGCAGCCGCCGTGCCCGCAGCACTGCGCGCGGTAACGTGGAAGGGGGGAGCCGCAGGGCGCGGGGGGAGCGGTCGTTTCCTCGGTTGGTGCCCGTCACCCTCTCTCTGCGGGCTGTTCGGGTCGGAGGAGCTGTCCCAGCAGGCATGTAACGAGCGGAAATAACTGCAACTCAAAGACCTCCCGAACCTTTCAAAAAACTCGATTTAACTGTGCTTTCTCCAGTTTTCTGGCGAATAAGAGTCTTGTGCCTTTGCCCATCTCAGTGTTTTTCAACTTCTGTGAGCTGTGGGAACGTTTCAAAACCCGTAGAAGGGATCAGTGAAAGCAAGTGGAAAAGCCAGCCAGAAGAGTAAGTCGGCTCACGTGTGCTGTGCTGGTGTGCACGCTGCTGTTAGAAAACCTGGGAGCATCTGGGCGCTGAAGGAGGGCTGAGAGCCGTTCCGGGGTGCTCGGCCCTTTCAGATAACCTGCAGGGCTGTCTTAGCTGGCGTTTAGAGATATCCTGGTAGTAATGAAATAATGGTAAATAATAACTTGAAAAATGCTATTACTGTTGTGACTTAGTAGTGACTCAGCAGAAAGTACATTCGTGCTTCTTCATCTCTATTACAGTTGCACAGTGTTAGTTTGAATGGGGGAGACTGGCAGTCTGAGCAACAGGATGGCCAATGGCTTTTATTTATTTATTTATTTATTTTCCTAAAGCTTTCACAAAAGATGACAGACATTTCCAGAGAGACTTCTAAAGTGTCTTCTATGAAATGTGCAATAGAATGTCTTCTGAGTTAACAGATGTCTTGATTTGTGTTGCAGAACTTTCATAGTAGTATGCTACTTTATTCTCTGCTGTAGAAACAATGAAGGTAAGGTAATAAATAGTACAGCTCCAGGCAGCAAGCCTGTGTGGGTCTTGCACTGAATTAACTGGTGGAGATCATCTCTGGCACTGGGGTTCCTCAAGTGGTCACAATCACATTTTGAAATACTTGGTTTATGGCAATTCTAAGCATTCTCAGGACATGGGATACCTGTTCCAGGACTGCCTTTAGCAGTATTTCTGAACTAAAGTATTTTACTGATTGTGCCAAACATCTCAGAAGTGGAAGAGGCATAGGGAGAGAACGGAGTTTCACCTAAGCAGAACAGCTGTTGGTACCTGATAAAGCATGTTGGTTTGAGGTAGCATATCATTCCTTGCATAGACCTGTGGGCCTTAGCTCAGCAATGTTATACTAAAAGCTCCAATACAATTACAGTTAGATTTGTGGGGGGGAAGCTGGGGCAATGCCGTGTTATAACCAGAATCGCATTTCAGTGAAGGAAAGCTCTAAGTCCAACAGGAATAAGACTACTGGTACTTGAGCTCTCATCACTAAGCCATACTACTGCTGCCTGAGTTCTCTCTCCAGAGTTGGTTGGTTTGTTTGTTTAAAATTTTACAGTGTGAACTTCTGTGTGCAGGGTGGGAGCTTGTTTGAAGGCTGACATACAATTGAAAAGGTGAAGATGGCTGAGTGCGGTACTGGGGGATCTACGGAAAAGGGTGAAGTCTTCAGCCCTTGCCACAACTGAGCCTGGTTTTCTAAGCTGGGTGCTTGTTAAAGTGCTCTGTTGGATTCCAGCCATCTGATCTTAAGACTTAGGGCACTAAGCAACCGTCAAATGCTGCCTTTTGTTTGGAGTCTCTAGTCTGTTACTGTCGTTCAGATCATATATGTAGCAATCTGCTCTTCAGAGGTCTGGCAGTCTGTCCCCATGGGTTCTTAAGTTTTCCAAAAGTACACAGAAATTTGGTTATTTAACATGGTGCAAAAATTATACAGTACAGATCTAGCACATGGCTTCAATACACTGGTTTTTTTTGTTTTGTTTTTGTGTTTTTTTCCTAATAACATGAGAAAGAAGAACTGGACACACAGACTCTCTCTCTCTTTCTCTCTCTCTCCCCTATCATTATGCCAGTATAGATCATTCTTGTCTCAAACTTACTGCGGACTCTAGCTGTGGCCTCTGTAAATGAGACCCAAACATTCGTGCAGCCCATTCTTTGCCTGGAGAAGCATGATGTCTTTTGGGCTCCTCTGCCTCTCTCCTGGTTTGCCTGATCATCTGCTTAAGCCAGTCCTGTAGCTACAGAGGAATCTTGACTCTGGAGCCCACTGCTTGCTTGCATCCCAGGGAATTTTCACTCCAAGAACACAAGCCTCAATTCTAGGTTTTGATGTTGTGGTTTTTTGTTGTTGTTGTTGCTGCTGTTGTCTTATTTTTTCTCTGCCATAGCTCTGCCCTACACAAGCTGTCCTAGCCAAGCTGGTTGCTCAGCTTTACCTTTGGTTGTGCGGGTTGTTGCTGAGCGAGGGATCGCAGCCTTGTGAAGCAGCAGTAGCGGCTGTAAGTAATGTTGTAAACTCCACAGGCCACAACTAGCATAATTTGGGGATATACTGAGGCCCAAACTTTGTCTGATTTATATAACAGGCAGTTATTAAGGCTTTGACCCCTAGTCCCCAGTTTGAATGCACAGTGACTGAAACATTTGTTACAGTAACTTTCCCATCAACTTCTTAAATGTATCCAGACAGCTTCTGTAGTCAGGGATGTCTGTGGTAACATCAGACCTGTAGCCAAATAATGGACTAACAGCGGACCTCAAAGAATAATGCAATGACAATGATATTGTGTCTGTGCATGTACAGTAGATGTCAATTTGATTATTTAATTGGAGTATATGAAATCCCTAGGAAGAGCTTGTGTTAGTTCGGTCTCCAGTTCCTCCTCTAACATTAGCGCGCAAGGAGAAAGGCATGAGGGCTTTCATTCAAGTCTGCTATTTTATGCCATCTTCTCTGCAACAGTGGAACAGGTTGGTTTACTTCATAACTCAGGGTCTGAAAGCTGTCATAGGTTCTCTGATTTATCTGCCTGAGGGTAGGAAAGCTCTACAGAGAGATCTGGACAGACTGGATTGATGGGCTGAGGCCAATTGCAGGAGATTCAAGAAGACCAAGTGTCTGGTCCTGCACTTTTGTCACAATAACCCCAGGCAATGCTACAGGCTTGGGACAGATCAGCTGGCAAGCTGTGCAGAGGAAAAGGACCTGGGGGTGTTAGTTGACAGCCAGCTGAATTTGAGCCAGCAGTGTGCCCAGGTGGCCAAGAAGGCCAATGGCATCCTGGCTTGTATCAGAAATAGTGTGGCCAGCAGGACCAGGGAGGTGATCGTCCCCCTGTACTCGGCACTGGTGGGGCTGCACCTTGAGTGCTGTGTTCAGGCTTGGGCCCCTCACTACCAGAAGGACATCGAGGCCCTGGAGCGTGCCCAAAGAAGGGCAACGAAGCTGGTGAAGGGCCTGGAGCACAAGGCTTATGGGGAGCGGCTGAGGGAACTGGGGCTGTTCAGTCTGGAGAAGAGGAGGCTCTGGGGAGACCTCATTGCTCTCTACAACTACCTGAAAGGAGGCTGCAGTGAGGTGGGGGTCGGCCTCTTCTCCCAGGTAACTAGTGACAGGATGAGAGGTAACGGCCTCGAGCTGCTCCAGAGGAGGTTCAGGTTGGATGTTAGGAAAAAACTCTTCTCTGAGGGAATGGTCAGGCATTGGAACAGACTGCCCAGGGAGCTGATGGAGTCACCATCCCTGGAGGTGTTCAAGAAATGTGTAGATGTGGCAATCAGGGGTATGGTTTAGTGGGCGTGGTGACGTTAGGTTGACAGTTGGACTTGGTCTTAGAGGTCTTTTCCAGCCTTAGTGATTCTGAGATTCTATGATTTCTTCATGCTAGTCACACTTTTCTGAGTAGCTTTACACGAGGCTCTTCTGGTGTCTCATGCATTTCCCCATGATCTAGCGTTTGCTTCCTTTCGAATGTGATGAACTGCTGGCTGCTAGTTTTTCTCATGTTTCATTGCTGATGGAATTTTTCCATAAGAACTGGTTCTCAAAATGTTTGTCTTGTGGTTTGATCAGTCTGAAACTTTAAGCCCAAGAAGTCCACGCTGAAGCTAAAATTCTCAACCTCAAGTCAACCTATTGATTTCCCATTTAAGTTTAGTTAACTAAATGCCATCCGCATCCTGATGTACTTCCTTCTCTAGACCTGTTAACCAGCATAATGTTGCCCTGCTAGACTGGCTCAGTTGCTGACTAACCTTGTTGACAGTACTTCTTAGTATGGCTACAAGACCTGCTATTACTGGTATTTTATAGGCAGTTATCTATAGCTTTTTGTTCCTCAGAAATATATGGGTTGCAAAGCGAAGGACTTGTAGTTATTTTCCCTGTGTCCAGGTAATGCTAATGTCCGTTTGTTTATAGATATGTCAAGTATCTCTGTGGGTTCTTTTCCGTGAAATACATGGCAGTAAGCAGGGTTGGAACTAGATGATTTTAGATGTATCCCACATTGCAGGGGGTTGGGACTAGATGATCTTTAAGGTCCCTTCCAACCCAAAGCATTCTATGATTCTAAGTTTTTGCAGGAAATTGAAATCAGTTACATTGACAAGATCTTCTTACTGATCATAAAAGTACATATATGAATAACTGGCCTATGTGGGAACCTGAGCTACTATTCTCAAAGATTGGCATTAATTATTTCTTCTGTTTTGTGCAGTAGCAAGCTGGGAGGACCTTCCATGTGACAAATAGTGTGATTGTCACCTTGGGATGTTTTTGGCAGTGGGTCTGTATTTTCGGTGCCTCTCTTTCTCCAGCCTCCACTGAAGAATTCTTACCCATTGTGCACAGGTGGTGGATCAAGTTTTGCTGCTCTGCTTTGACTTTTGCCATGTTTTTTTATTGTCCAGTTTTGTTTGGGTTCTTTGTGGTATGTAGGCTGGGCTTAGAGCTAACATCAGATTGTTCATTTTCTTTTATTTTATGAAAATTAGGTTCTGAGAAAGGGCTGGGGTTTTGAGAACTTTTCAAGTAGCCTGTCATAACTGAAGTATGGGCAGAACTTTCCAATCCGAAGAAAAGATTGCAGCATCTGTTGCTTGAAACGTCGTTGCTGGAGTCCAGTCAAGATCAGATTAAGGCTTAAGCTGGCTAGGCACTACAAAATTTGAATTTTGGGCAGCTGGTTTTCACGGAGCAGAATTCAGAACTAAATATACCATGTAGGAGAAAGCTTGGATTGCCATTCTGAGGTGTCCGTCAGGGAACGCTGCCTGCTCCTCTTGTGGCAGGAGCTGTGCTGAGCCCAGACATGTCTGAAGAGGCGTGCGTGAAGTCATGTCTGGAAGAAAACCACAGGTCTTTTCTGATAGATGCAGGCATTTGTAATACCTTCTTTAAATGCCAGAGTTTTGCTGCTGCTGTCATACCTTTATGGCACAACGCGGTTGAAGTCCTTTTGTGGAGAAAGGTAGACCTGAGTTCAGTTACCACTTGGGCATGTTAGGGTTTAACCCTGTGTGTCCCACTTACTAGAACAGTGCCATAGCTACACAGTTTTGACTGCAACATTGTTTTCTAAGCCCTCCGTATTTCTTTCCATTTGAATGTTTCTTTAGCTCTTGTCTCTGGTCTGTTTCGTAGTTCAGCTTGGAATTTTGCACTGTACTTGTTGTTTTCTTGTTTTCAGTTTTGTAGTATGTTTCTGTGTTTTTTTTATTCTTTTCCAGTTTCATGTTTAAAATCAACGTTTATGATCTTTTTCACTATGGCATTGCAGTGGTATAGATCCAGCTGTGCTTGTGTCCTTATAGCTAACAAATGACCCAAGTCTTTTTTGTATGTGTTTCTGACAAAGGAAGGTTCTTGCAAGAACATATCAGACCAGAGAATAACACAATGGGTCTTTCTTCATTTCATTTAACCGTCTTCACCCAGCCACCCTTATTGCTCTTTTAGTTTCTTGGTCCTGTTTGGGTTAGCTCGTGAAGGAATCTGTTCATGCTGGGAGTCAGTTAGAGATCTCCTCTTTGTCCCTACAGTGCTGTTTAAACTAAACTGACTGATCTGAGTGATGAGCACCACTACTCTCTTAAAGCTCATCTCAGAATACACCTATCTTCATACCTAACCAATGCCACCAATTTACGAGGACCTCACCAATGCATCTGAAAGTCCTGTTCTTCAGGTGAAATTTAAGAATGACCATGAGGATGTGAGCCCTGCAGGTTGTTTTATCATTCTTGTACTCAAGTGCAGAACCTTCAGCATATGAAAGTGTTCATTGCAAACTGATAACTGGAGTCAATCCTAAGCAATTTCTGTAAGTTGTCCATCCTAATTGCACTGTTGTGATTGAGGAGCCGTTTCATTAGCTGTATAAAGATTAGTGGTTCTACTTGTGTAGCAAAGAGCAGACAAAGAGCTGTCACACTTATTGTGGCACAGCAGTGTGACAGCTGGCATTGAAGTTCACAGGGAGAGTTAGACACATGCTTCTTTTTCTATGAGCTGTGTTATCAGCCACAGAAGAAATGGGAAGGCATAAGGTGAGTCTGCAGGGGCTGGTGTGAAACACTGAGCAACTTCTCATGTTCATTTTTCTTACTGTGGATTTGAATACTTTAACAAAAAGCAGCATTGGCCACTGCACACTTGTGGCCTTCGTGCATAAACTTGGCATCAAGATGTCGAGGAAAGCAGTTTCTGCTGGCTGGCAATCACCTCCCAGGCATGAGGCAACACCATTATGTACATAGGAGTCAGGAAGACACTATTGCTTGGATAACAGAATCTTAGCCAAGCAGCGGTTTCACAGATGAGGGAAGGATATGTCATAAGCCAAGTTCAAGAACTTAGTTTGATGCCTAGTGCACAGAAGACATTACCCAGAAAATGCGTGTTATGAAGCAGCTGTCGAAGAACTACGTGTTGCTTCCATGCAGATCCTTACGTGGATAAAGAAGTCAAACTTCTCTCAAAACTGGTAGGAAGAGAGTTGCAGCTTGATTAAATAGTTATCTCTGGTACTTCCCCAGAGAATGTCTGCCCTATGCTGAAGCTCTGTGTTGACTTTCTCAGAAACAACGGTTCTCCAGGGATTTCTTCAGGCATGGCAATCATTGTACGCTGTTCTGCAGAGGGGGAAATCCTTTCTGAGAGTGTTAGGAAGAGAGCGTCCCTAGAGGATCCTTGGAGGGCTTTCAAAACCTCTTGTTATTTAAGCAAGATGGTTACTTCATGCCTTGTTTTCAGCAGTGAAACTGGAATATAAATTTATGTATTCTAAAAGCCCTCTCCTTCAATCCTCCTAACCCAGGCATTTCTGCCTGTAACCACACTGGTTCACTATCCTTCAGTTTCCCCTGTGGCTTCAGAGGTTTGCACTATAAACATGATCACTGAAATTACTCTGGTTATAAATAACTACCTTCTACTTTTTTTTTTTTTTTTAGCTTGATGCTGCCAGTTGAGAGGCTAATGGTGTGTGTAAACAGTCTGTGATGCAGAGGGAGGACTCATTAGGTGGCTGCTCCGCTGAAGAAAGTGCATCGTGTAACCACTCCCTTCTGCACAGTCAGACACTTCTTTGATGTGTGCTCGTTTACCTTGGCTAGGAAAACATGGATCAAGAGCGCCAAGTCATGAACAATTCTAGTGTTCAGCTGGAGGTTGTTGGTGCGCCGAGGCTACGTGGGCTGTAGAAATGATTCTGGGCTAGCTTGGATGTGTTTGCTTGATCTTCATCTATGTTCTCTCTGCTGAACAGGGACTGGATGGCTACAATGAAGACTGCTCCAGTAAAGTTTTTGGCAGTGGATTTCCCCCAGGGAAATTAACCTAGCTAATGATTACCTGACCCTGAGGTGCATGAAGGACTGTGCATCCTTATCAGTTGGCTCAAGATCAACAAGATGGTCATCGGCCACGATACCGTTCTGATTAACTTACCTGATTTTACTGTCTCTAGCTACTGCTTTTGGAGTTCAAAAGGAATGTTTTGAAGGGGTGGGTATGGCAAGATCACTAGAGCCACAAAAAGAAGGATGAGAATGATGTGCGTGAAAACCCATGGAAATATGATCAAAGTGTCTGCACTGGAAACAGAAGCCACCTCTTACCTGTATGTGACAGGAAGGGAGACTAGTGTTTGCTGCTCAGAGGGCTCTAGATGTCTGTCTTCCGTGAAACTGATTAAACAGCTCAGTCAACATAACAGGCTGAAAACAAACATAAGATTGCTATTTGATAAGAGGTAACATTACATACTAGTAAATTCATTAGTCCATGGAATACATCTTCAGAGGTTAAAGTATTGATTTTCACACCCCTCCCCCCCCTTTTGAGGACCGTGAAGTATCAAATACCTCTTTATACATAAGTCTTTTAATGGTCTAGTTTGTTACCATTTTCTGAGACAAGGATGTCAGTGCCTCACATCTTGTTATTACATTCTTTTCAGTGAATAGAAGATCAGTTTGTTAGAGGAAAATCATACTGAATCCAACAGTCTGAGGGAGGTGAGGCTGCCGCTGCTCCCTGCCCCCAGGTCCTGTCTGTACCAAGGCTGAAGACATGTTCCCAGTGGGCACACAGAGCATGCACATGCACAATGTATTTGCAGTATATCTGTGGCCAGCCACACAGATTAGACAGACATCACCAACGGGCTCATCCTACTACCTTCTCTGCCTGAGCAGGATGGAGGTCCACAGTGAAAATATGTATGAATAGATGATGTATATATCCACAAAGTGGATCCATCTCCTGACTGGGCTCAGACACTCAGGGTCCTGCAGCTAGCTTCTGCATCCCAGTGTCCCCAGTTGCTGGCAGCAGGCCATATATGCCCCAGAGGTCCCCTCCAGGTGCTGGCACAGTCACACATGCACACACGCAGCTGGCAAGGGCTCCCCAGCTCCTGGTAGCTACTCCATGCTCTCACCCCTAGGGGTATGTACACCCAGAGTGGGCTGGGACTCCCTTGGCCCCACTGCTGCTGTGGGCTGGTGCAGATGGGCAGTGGATGAGTGAGCGGCTCCTGTGGTGGACCTGGGCGCAGCCTGGTGGTATTATTTGGGCTTCCCCTCCTGCATTTGTGGCTCTGAGCAACTGTGTGAGTGTGCAGAGGAGGTTTTACAGAGTAACCCAACACAGCCTAGGAGGCCATCTCACCTTTTTATGTGGAGTTCAGTGAAAATTTTTCCTATCTAAAAGCTGAGTAGGGATTCATAGTCCTGATCTATTTCTTTAAAGGCTCACCAGAAAGTCTCCCAAACAGCAGTTCTTACCATATGAACTACACAATGAAAGTCCTGTTTGATTCACAATATATTTCTCCATTTGTGAGGGCTTTATTTGAAGGCTACAATTCTAAAACATCTATTCATTAGTGTATTTGGTGGGAGTAGCGAAAGAGAAACAAGGATGATAAGCACAGTCCAAGGAAACTAAAGAACTCATTCCTTTTGACCCCACCCAGTCATTTTACATCTGCTTGGTGCTGATTCAAAAAATACTTCTGTTCCAGCTTGGTATGACTTTATAATTGCTCAGGGTGGTAAGTGGAAGGGCATAGGGCAGTGGGAAATGAGGTCAGAGAGAAAAGAGAGAAGTCATGGTTCTTAAAATTGGCTCTGTTTTTTTGTCTAGCCTCTTCAGACATTAGGAACAGACCTCGCAATGTACACTGCTTTTCAGTGCACATTTAGTGGAGCATATTTCATGCAGAGTGAGTTCCACCAGCCCTTTGGCTGATGGCAGCCCCCTGTATTTGTAGACTTAAGGATGCTTAATTACTTGATAGGCTTTGCAGTTCATGATCAAGCTTGGAGCTCCCCAGCACAGATGCGTTTCTCTGGTATAATGCTCCATGAGTACTTTCCACCTGTGCTTTTCCAGTGTTTAAAGCCGCTCTGCGCTCAGCTGCCAAAAGAAAGGCTTTCTGCTCCTTTAAAATAGGCAGGGCAGCGGATCTGTCACTGAACCCCTCGTATTGCCCTCGGTAGTATTCAGGTACGTTCAGGTTAGGTATGCAAGGTTAGGAACAGAAGTGCCCCATTCTGGAATTAGAAGCCTATTGAGGCTGTAGTAGTGGCACGGTACGTTGTCCTTCATGTCTCCAGCTTTTTTTCCTTCATGCATCACATTTTGAATGTAAGCAACAAGTGAGTACCTGTTGTGTGTGTTTGAATGTTCACAGCAAGTAAACTTGGGTCCTTGTAAATTTAGTGGCTGTATTCTCATTTATGTAAAAAAAAAATTACTGCATCAAAAATTACTGTGTTGTACAAGATCAGTGTAGATGGCTTGACAGCCCTGCATTATCATCTAAGACAGAGAAGTGAAAGTGCTTAATTGCTCATGACGGTGTTATAAACCCATGTTTGCCTCACTTTTTTTTTTCTTTAACACCTTCAATTTGATAGTTGCAATGAAGGCATGAGAGCAGGTCTTTATCAGTCAGATAAAGAATTGCTAACTCTTAAGTCTTTTGCATACAACTTTTAGCTACTTAGCTCAACTTTTATCTGGCTGATAAGATTAATGGCAGAGTTTCTTAGCAGCATGTTAATTTTGTCCTTGCTAGGAAGTTCAAAGGTTGTCCAAGAGCAGTAGTGCACTATTACCTGAGACTTCCAAATGCCTTATCACCTTGAGCAATTATAAAATGTGATTCTGCTGTATGTCTTGTTCCTCTCAGGACCCTGAACTCCTCCATCTCATGGGCACTGCAGCCAAGGCTTCCCCCAGTCTTCCTGTTCCTGACCAGTTCTTCCTTGTTTGTAAGCACCGGGTCCAGCTGAGCACATCCCCTTGTCAGCTTCTCCATCACCTGTATCAGGAAGCTGTTATCACTGCACTCCAGAAAGCTCCTGGTTTGCTTGGGCCTTGCTGTGGTACATTAGGGTGGTTCAAGTTTCAGTAACTTTAGGATTCATCCTATCTCACCATCTGTAACAGAGCAAGATGTGAAATGTGAAGTGGTATTTGTGGGTAGGTAGACTTTGATGCAGAAAAAAAAATGTGCTACAGATGTACGTTTGTCTGCTGACATCTTAGTATGGAAAGTGTTGCTTGCAATATGCAGTAAAATGCTTGTGATAATGTGAGGATGAGTGGGAAAAAAAAAAAAAAAAAAAAAAGCAGGGCTAGTCAGGTGGGAATTGCAGGTAGGATGACCCTGTTCTAATGTTGACCAGATCAGCATCTGCAGGCAGCAGGAAAAGGTATAATACAGTAATGCTGAGAGTTACGGTTTGCTAAACAATAGCGTGAGAAAATAATTCATGAAATGTCATTCCAGCTTCTTGATGACTTGAAACTATGTGAAGGTGAGAAAGGAGCTTAGAATGCATTTCAAGAGTACAAAGCTAACAAGCTCTGGTAGCACCTTTGATGTGCCACTGTTTGTACAAACATGTTTTAGATACCTTACTTCACGCAGTATAGCTGGTGGAAGTCTTGACTGTGAGGGAAAGAAAAACTGCAATTCCAGTGAAATATCCTTTTGTGACTAAATATGGAAAATCTTTCTTACAAAATGATGGGAGCTGAAGAGCTGCTAGGCCATATGTGCTGTAGAACAGCAAGCCCTGGCTGGAAAATTCCAGCACCTTTGTCAGACTAAAGGCTTCAGGAATAATACTGGTATTTTGCTGTTGGGCAGACTGTATTTGCTGAGTCAGAACAGTGGACCAGTCGTGGATAGCTTTGTGTGAGTGTTTAGGTGGTGACTTGTTTAATTTCTGTGCAGTAACCCCGTTCTGGGAAAGTATTGATGTACGGTGAAAGACTAAAGGACTCCTGGGTTAGCTGTCTTAGTTAAAGGCAAACACATGCTTAAGTGCCTTGCTGACTTTGAGCCCAAAGGCCTGGTTCAGAATTATGGCTGGTTCCTGTTACTTCAAGGGGTCAAGCTGTTAGTAACATCTCTACCCAGATGAGAACAATTGTGGTAAGGTTCAGGTTAAAATGCATGCTTTTTTCCCTATTAATTCCCAGCATATGTCAAAACCATTTCATGGGATGTTTACTTCCTGCTTTTACCCTGAAAAGTTGCATGTATCCTAGAGACAGATTCTTCTCAACCAGAGTCAAGAGAGGGGATGAAGTAGGCAGGACAGGAGAGTGATGGAATAACTTAGTTCTGTACAGTTTCTTGTGGCCAAGGCTACTCAGAACTACAAAGCCCCCAGAAAAGAGCTAGATGTGTTGTAGAAACTGAGTCTTTCAGTGCCATCGTATATTGTACCCCCTAAGGCGATCACTGTCACCTCTTTAGTACTAGCCAGCATCTCCACTTAATGTTACAGCAGTCCTGTCATTTTGCTTCTGTAACTATGGGGTTAAGAATGACCAGGGATGTGTCACCAGGCAGAAGAAGGGTCCTGGAGAGCTCTGAATTGTGACTCAAAGTTAATGTTCTGAATAACTGCAATTCAGAGTTACAGTTATTGCCCTGTATTTGGAGAAGCAGGAGCCAAAGCAATTTAACGGAGGATCTCCTGAACATGGTACGGCGTTTATGGCAACGAATCAGACAGACCAGAAGGTGTTTGCATGCTTCCTGGCTACCTCTAAATTGGGTTTGTTTGCCGGCCCCCATTTTAGTGGGCGCAGGACTGAGAATAGCAATAAGTGGCACAGGTGCTGAAATAACAATTCTTTGGAAGTAGTGAATTGTGCATCCTTCAGGCACTTGCTTCTGGAGCAGGAAAAAAGCAGAGGTAAAGAAAGCAGGTGGACAGGTGCAGGAAGAACTGGTTATCTGGAAAAAAAAAAAAAAAAAGAAACAGCTTTCACATCATTAAATTGGAGTTTTGTTTTTTGGAGATAGGCGTGGCAGTTTGTGAGTAAGCAGCAATAATGTCCCTTTGATACTGACATTTCCTTTAGCAACTGAGGAGGGAGAGAGCTGATAAGCATGAATATAACCTTCAATTTTTGTGTTTCTGCAGTTATTTACAGAGTAATTAACCCAAAAGCTTTCTTTACCTAGGAGAAGCATAAAAATAATGGCTTCCATATAGCAAAGATCAGGAGTGTAATGTATTTACTTACTGTTACTGACCATCTAATTGGGGCTTTTAAACTCCAATCCTACTTGTCAAAGTACACTCTTTGAGAGGAAACTCCAAATGAGAGGATCAAACAGTGATGTTCAGTGACCAAACTTTTTTGTCTACCACCAGGTTTTTCTGTAGAGGCTGTGGAGCTGTTCTTGCTTGGCTGCTGCTCAGTGAGATCAACTATGGAACATGCTCAAGAACAGGAAGCATGTCTTGAGCAACCCCAGAAGTATTGTGTGGAGAGACCAATATTTAACCAAGAGATCTTGCAGGGACAGCTGCACAGACGAGAAAGAGCACCTCAGACTTTAAGGCAGAAAATTGCGCACTCTTGTCGGTAGGATTTTGTGTGTTGTGTTAATTTTATTGGCTAGAACCATTCTAATTCTCAATTTTTTCATGCACATAGGTGGTAACTCATTCGAAGAAACCTAAAAGATAAAAGCACTAGTTTTACTTTATTTGGCAAGACTGTGATTAAATCGTATGTGTGTTTTTATATGTTAATATGTAACTATATTACAAACTGTGGTGCTTTAACCCATGACAACTCCCAACAGTCACTCACTCACCACCCCCAGGCCGCAGAGGCCCGGGCCTGTCGGCGTACCGCCAGCAACCAGCGTCAGCGGGATGGAGGAGGGAAGTGAGAGAAAAAGGTAGAACTCAAGAGCTAAGATAAAAACTAGTTTACTAAAGTAGCTAAGGAAAAAGATAATAAAAATGTAGAGGGCATATAAGGGTAATAATACTGATAACTAGAAAAAACAGTGACTTACAAGAGGCAATTTCTCATCCACACACAAGCCCAGCCTGGAAGGGGAAAAAGAGCCACACAAGCCACAGCTTCCTCCCCTCACCAGAAAGCAGGGGGGGAGGGCTCTGACATGATGTGTATGGTATGGAATATCTTGTGGGTCAATTTAAGTTAGATATCCTAACTCTGCTCCCCCAACATCTTCCTAATCCCTTCTCTTCCAGCATTTGCAGATTTGACTAGGCTAGAAACCATGACATAAACTGTTGGATAAATTAGTTGAATTGCCCTCATTAAAGTGAAAAGGGAAACTGCAGGATAGGAATGTGACACATGGATTTGTAAGACCCAGAAAAATACCTGTCCTTTTTACATGGAAATGTTCACAGCCAAATTTGTGCATCACATGAGGATTTCACAGAGGAATTGAAGTACATGACAGCTGTGTAGAAGTTAAATTATTAACCAAATTAGGATCTAATGGAGATACTCTGGAGCTTTTAACTAACTGCCTTGGAATCTAAGTATCACCTGGTTAAATATAAAATGTCTTTAGCTGTGCAACTGTAGCTCCCTTGTCTCAAAGGGAATGAAGAAGGGCTTCTTCTAGTATGAGTTTGCATTAGCTTTACATTTATTAGTGCTTCATTTGCAGAGTTTACTCAGTTCCCTGCCAGAACTTTATTCTGGCTGACTGCTTGTCTGTTAAATATTCCCGTTCCCATGGTCTGATGTTTAGAGATTTGCTTTGGTTGATGGAATGACTGTTCTAATGGTATCGGCACCTAACTCCATGTCAAAAAAGTGTATCCATCCCAAATAAAAAAATACACAGATCAAAATCCTCCTGCACTGTGACTTCTTGCAATTCAGTCTGCTCAGACGAGAAAAGTGTGGGTGACTGGTTCCTCTCTCACTTGTAGCAGTAAGCTTCCTCACTGTGCCATTTAGTCCCATGACACTTTGGAAATATTAATAAATCTCTGCAGTTCTCTTGCAGTTCCTCTACACAGAGAAGCATTTATATGCTCCCAGTGTTATATTTTTGCCTGGAGTTAAACTTGCTTACCACACTGGAATGAACATATGGCCCATGGCAGTGCTGGATAGAGATACAGATTTCTTGGCTCTATTCGTTTGTCATGAGTCAGGGTTTCAAAAGGTTAATAACTCTGCTAAAAGACACTGTATCGGTGTTGCTGTCACTTCAGTGCCTGTCAGGGTAAAGGAGGGTTATGTTCTCAACTAGCCTTAAAATTAGGTTATTAGTACCAGTGAAAGTAAAAAGCACTAGTAAAATAATAGTAAAAAAAAAAAAAAAAAAAGGAAGAAAAGTTGGAAAAACGTAATAATGGCAGAAGTTGTACTAGAAGTATAAAGCATGCAGGCAGTAAATAAAACTAGGAAAAAGCATTACAAAATATCTTGAGATCTATGGGGAAAAAACAGCATCTAAAAGCAACTTATCCTCAGGGAATGGTTGTTGGAGAAATGATCTCAGCCAGAAGTGTTGTGTGACTGCCTGGTTGTGTGTGGACTTGAACAGTTTCACTTCCCTTGCAACTCCAGACTTACAAGACTGTGATTCTCTTCTCCAGTGCCATAAGGTTTGTGAGCAGCAGCCAACATGTGACAAAGGACCGAATTAACTGGAGTCATAGTTGTTTGTGCTTAAGCTTTGTGCAGAAAACACTGTGATCAGGGATCTGAGTCTGCATTTAGTGGAGCTGTTGCCCTGCACAGGGATGAAAGATTTTTTTTTTTTACCTGCTAGTGTCTAACATTTTTCTTCATGCTTTGTCTTTTCAGTTGTTCTTCTAAGAAAGCCAAGTCTCATCTTTATAGTTTCTTACCAATTTTAAAATGGCTTCCCCGTTACCCAGTGAAGGAATACTTATTAGGAGACATTATCTCAGGTATAAGCACTGGGGTTATGCAGCTTCCTCAAGGTGAGTATTTCTCTGGATTTATTCATTCTCTGTGTATGCTTTCACAGTAGTGATTGGCATCCCAAACAGAGAAAACAGTATGGGCCTTGCAGATGTGTGTGTGTAAGTCAGTACAGCATTCTACAGACCAGCCTATAACGAGAGTTCCCTCAAAACTGCAAGTCAGTGATGTGCAGTGAACTCTCTGAAAGAAGCTTACCTTTCTGGCAAATACCCGTAGTTCATACTGACAGAATAACTTTTCAGTTTAAATGTATGTTTCAACGTTTCCTTAGTGCACCTAGTTGTCTTCTCATTTCCTTGTCATGAGATTGGTTGCAAATTCCCTGCAGAGGGTAGCAGGATCTAACAGACATAACAGACACTGTATTTCAGCGATAGTCCCAGCAGGGTACTCCACAGGAGAGCAACTGTTGCAGAGTAACCAAACAAAAATAAGTCAAAGAATGTGCAAGAAGCCAGACTTCTGTCTGGATAAGGATAGAAGCCACCAGTTTAAGCTTTGACATAGTAGTGGGCAATGATTTGCATGGTGAAAATAAATCAAGAGTAGCTTATATAACAAGACTGTTAATCTGTGCAATTTCTGTTAAGTTAGTTGGAAGTGTCACACCCGGTGGAACCGGGCCTTGAAGCAGGAGCAGGCTCTGTTGAAGATGAAGAGAAAATCAGAATTCGCAGTTGTGTTCAGTTCTTGGTGACTGGCCTAGTGAAGCCTGTTGTTCAGTCCGACACTTTATTGTCAGCAGTTTCAGAACTGCATGGTGTTAAAAAGTGACAGGATTTTTATTTCTATGTCATTATGGGGTGCCATCACTTCTCTGGGAAAGGCAGCTTCGTGACAACTGCAACAATGCCAGTAGTTTTCCCCAAGAGGTCTTGTACTGGAGAGAGTCCTTGGTTATTTACAGAGCCCAGTCCAGTGGGATCCTCATGCAAAGGGTAATTAAGCATACATCAGTTTACTTGTGTTTTGGCTTATTTCATACTTCCACCTCACTCATTCCTCTTTAGGCTGAGGCAGATCTATAAATCTGTGAAAGCTAGATTTTGACAGGGGGTGACCCATTTAGGTAATGAAATATCCTTAGGTCAGTTGATCTTTTTATTTCTGCAGCACACCAAATTTAAGCATTTTTTTTTTAATAATTAAGGATGTTTCCTTATGCAAACATAAGCATCAACTTATCTTAAGCTGCTAAGTACTGGAGTTAGCTGTTAGAGAAATCTCTCATGTACTAGGCACAAACATCACCAGCTGTATATTGAGACATGGTTTATGTGATGACCAGATAAGGGCACTAAAATGTAAATGGTCAGCAGTGAACTTTGAACTTAATGCTGTGACTTTGTTTCAAACTAAACATTGTTCTTTACTTCAGTGATAGCAGGCATACCCTTGAACTACTCCTAATCTTTCCCTTTTAGAAACGACTAAAGTTGAACTTTCAATTTTTCTGGAAAGTGTGTAATTATGGCAAGCATGAGGTCAAAGAAGCCTGGGAATCATTCCAGGAGGAACTACAATGTCCAGGGTGTTTGAGCAGTGAACTCCTGTCATGTCAATATCTCTTTATTTCCTTGGCACTGACAGCATCGTAAAAAATGCCAGTACAAATGAAAAGGAAAGGGAGTAAAAGGGTGCTGGGATCAGGAACTTCACATTGACCCACCTTCCTGGTTTGACAGCACTGGTTTTCAGTTCTAGGCACTTTTACTGGTAAGTTCATCACAACATTAAAGGCCAGGATGTTATGGTACAGGGCGTTCTGCTGATGCTCTTGGCATGATCTCTTGCCTCTGGGACAGAGAGTACAGGTGGGAAGAGTTTCAGAAGTACTTAATGAAAAGCTCCTTGCTGCAAGAGAATAACTACTCTAGTTCTGTTAGGAATATGAATTCTTGGTTAGGTTAGATCTCAGACATTTCGGGCATCAGCACAGCTCTGTGAGCTATTAAACTGCACAGGAGTACTTGGATGACACAGACAATTCCTTTCTGGCTTTTTCTTTTAGGGTAACCTAGTGCTTTGTCTCTTAATTTAAAAATAAATTAACAGGGAGAGGTGTTTTAAGATATCACTGTTTTTCTTCTGTGGGTGAACTATTGAATCCTTTTTTTTTAATTTGTGCTGGACTGTTGAGCTTTTTAGACTCAAATTGTCCATCAATTAGTCCATCAGAATGTGGTAAGAATACACAGCTTCTTCATGTGTTGTAACTCTTGTGAAGGTGAACTGTAGAGCAAACCAAGCCACGATTCTGTGATTCTAAGATACAGTGTTTTCTTCTCGAGGCCCATTTTTTCAGGTCCAGTTTGTAATTCTCTTTAGTGCAAGTCACGTAAATCTACTGGATTTGCTGCAGCTGCTCAGGACAGTTATGCAGTTGGCTGGTGAGCCCAGCCCCACGGTAAGCACCTGTTCAGTCCCACTGAGGGAGAACACTGTGGATGTGTCCCTCACTGTCTTCCCGGAGTGCTGTCCTCTCACAGCTTCATCCCCATGCTTGCCAGCTCCACCAACAAATGAGGATGGTGTGGATCACACTTCCGCTGCATGGGGCTTGGCATGTCTTCATAACAAAATGATTTCATTTACTGAATATACTGGGAGGAATACCAGACTATGAGTTCTGTGTCCTAACGTCATAAACAATGCTTCCCTGCTTGTTTTACGCTTTGGAACACGTTTTAAGGAAATGTAAAGTGTGACGTAATCCCACACATTCTGGGATGAGGGGTGGAGAGAAAGAAAGGTTTTAATCAGTCATGGGTTGCCATAAAAATCATGTCTGATCAAAAAGGAGTAGAAAAATCAGACATGTTCTGCCAATAATGGTGTCCCGGGTTTGTGTCGGAGGGGAGTTCGTTCATTTTTTTGAGAACAAAAGCAAAACCAAACCTGTTTGTTAGTCATTATGAAGCATTTCAGCAACAAAGGCAAAACAGTGAGTGCACAAACATGCTCATGCACACAAACAAACACACCACACACATCTGCAGTGCCTGTAACTAGACTTGTGTTTTCCTGAATTAAAGTACTCAGGTTTCTGGGCGCTGTCCTATGGTATTACACGTATGTAAGAATATTCCCTGCGAAACTTCCTTTTTAAGCCTGTGATATGTCACTAGTGTTTGTATTAGATGAGTTCAGTTTTAGTAGGCTTAAATACCTTTGCTTCGAATGGTTTCTTTCTGTTGCTTTCCTAACATACGTATTTGTGTCTGTTTTCTAGGTTTAGCCTATGCTTTCCTGGCAGCTGTTCCCCCAGTATTTGGCCTGTATTCTTCATTTTATCCTGTCTTCCTGTATACTTTTTTTGGGACCTCCAAGCACATATCAATAGGTATGTCTCTATGGATAACAAATTCTGTGTGGGTGTGTGTCTAATAAAACTGTAAAAAATAACTGTAAAAAAAAATTAAATAGAAAGTGTGGTTGTTTTCTGTAAATTCACATTTAAGTGAATAAGAGATGCACAAATGTGTCAATCGTTAACAAGTTTTTTTATTGTTAGTTTTTCCATCCTACTTAGGAAAGAATGGAAGAGCATTTTTTCAGGTTGGATCTAGAAATGTGTGCTGTGAACTCCTGAACTATAATTTCTTCTCTGCAGTCAACTGTCTGTGTGGCCATGAGTCTTTAATTTGCTTAATAGAAACTGAGATAGAAAAAACAATGGTATTTACTTACCACAGAAGTCTATGTTCAGCGTCTAAACAGCATTAATAGTGCTGGGTACCAGAGTGGCTGTTGGGACTAAAAAATATGATATTTAGGTAGAAAACTGTTATCATATAATTCCACTGATCTGTGCAGGTCTTAATAAGGAAGCCCAGGACTCTTCCTAAAAACTGTCAGGATTTAACCAATTATTTTCCTCTTCCCCTTTTCTCAGGCACCTTTGCTGTGATTAGTATGATGGTTGGCGGGGTTGCTCTGAGACAAGTGCCCGATGAAGTGATTTCTGCAGGCTACAACTCAACTAACGCTACAGATGCCTCTGAATATTACAGTCTTAGGAATGACAAGCGGGTACAGGTAGCTGTGACTCTCGCCCTTCTTTCAGGAATCATCCAGGTACGTGCTAGTAGTTCGCTCTAAGGGCAAGTTCAGATGCTGCAGTTGCAAGGTTCACTGGGTCGTGGTGGATCCCCTGTCAGTAGACTCATGCTTTCAGCAGTGTGCTGTGTAGAATGCACAGCCACAGAGCAGTAGTAGCTTGTGGGGGGATACTGAAGGCAAGTCTGTGTCTGGACATCTTGGCTAGACTGGGAAAAGCAGGACCTCCCCTTTCATTTTTCCTCTCCCGTAAGAAAAGACTTCACCTGATGTTCTCTAATATGTCCATAAATGCATACAGACACGTGTTTACATGTATCTCACGTCGCACCCCCCAGCTGCAAGGAAGGTTTGATGCAAATTGGTTGCTTACTGAATTGTGGCTTTGGAAGGGCCAGGTTCAGGTCTGCCTGATCTGGCCTGGCGGTGAGAAGAGGTGTCCTGTGGCGGTCTGTCTGCTGTGTAGTGCTGATGTTCGGGCTGCAGTGAAGTCACATGGTTACTGTTTCTCTTCTTCATTAGTTCTGTTTAGGTCTTCTTCGATTTGGGTTTGTAGCCATCTATTTAACAGAGCCCCTGGTGCGAGGATTTACTACTGCTGCTGCAGTTCATGTCTTCACTTCTCAGTTGAAGTATCTCCTTGGAGTTAAGACTAACAGATACAGTGGACCGCTCTCTGTTGTATATGTGAGTAACTATCTTTACTAAATATCCAATTTTCACACTGTCATGGTCTCGTACTTAAGCCTTTTCCTATTAAAAACAAAAAAGCCTTTTGGCATTGAGTAGAATAACTCTTCACTATTCAAAACTGGGTATTGGATCCTTAAGTGCCATAGCAATATACGAGCACCTTAAAGTGCAGTTTGGGTGAGACTTAAAGGATCAGCATAGTCCAAGATGGGCAGATTTTAGCATTCTGCTAAATGTAGTTTTTTAACATGAGCAGGTAATGGTCATTGAAATGAGTCTCTTAGAGGAAAGTGTGCTGTTTAAAAAATCTGTCTTCCTAATAGAATACAAGCCTGAAGCCTTGTGTGATACAGTTCACTGTAGACCAGACATGTTTTGCAAAACTAGGAAATATTATTCTCAGAACCTTGCCCAGTCTGTATTTCTTTAATTTCACACACAGTTCCTGATAGCTGTGTTCATCATTTCCTGTCTGCAAGCTGTTTGTAGTGTGGTCAGACATAAAGTGCTGTGTCATCATAAATGTACTTGTTCTTCAAAGTAGTGGGAAAAAATGTTTTGAAAGAAAGACGGTCAGTGTAAAACACTGCTGTTTATCAAAGACTGTAAGCATAAAACTGATTGTAACATACAGTGATCTGGTATTTGGCATAGCTCATAGCCTAGTCTTCCGCTCACCTTCTAGCACACAGTGTTTAATGTCAGAAGAGAAAACGTGCAATGTAAAGCTGTTATCTGGTCAGTATGACTAAAGTAAATCCAAAAGCTCTTGTTCACTTAAATTTAAAATTGACAGTTGTGCTAACACTGAGTAGATACCATGCAGCAAATTATTGCTTAAAGGGATATTTCTGACAGAAATCACTACCAAAGCTTTAAGTTTACGCACGCATTGAAGGCGGCTGAGTGCTGGCACAGGCTGCCCAGAGAGACTGTGGAGTCTCCTTCCCTGGGGATATTCAGAAGCGACCTGGGCACAATCCTGGGTAACGTGCTCTAGGGGACCCTGCCTGAGCAGGGAGGTTGGACTAGATGACCTCCAGAGGTCTCTTCCAACCTCAGCCATTTTGTGATCACTTTTCTTGCTGTAATGAACAAGAGTTGAGATGCATCTGAATCTGATTTGCTTCCCAGTCTAGGAAGCTCCACGCTGTTATCACAAAATCAATGCTCCAATTTTGCAGACAAGAAATCCTGAGTGGAAGAATAGGAAAGGTCGCAAAAATCTGTGAAAACTTAAAGTTTCAAGCGGACTGAAGTTTCTTTATTGCTGAGCCATCAGTATTTCAGAGTGATGGAGGCTGTAGAAAATACTTCGTGGGAATCTTTCCTGTGTAATTCCACAGATAACACAAAGCTTTTGGATAAAGGGCTGCGCTGGTGATTATTTGCTAAATTTACTGTTTAGTTCATTAATACGGAAATGAGAAATTCTGACTGCCAGACAAATAGTAGGGAGGGTTTACATTCAAGATATGCTGCCAGGACCTTTGTCCTTTGATCCTGATAGCTGCTGTAATCTTCCTCCTGTCTAAAGTAGGGTACGTACATCTTCTTTCAAAGACCTCTCCAGAGGTCATTTATTTCATTTTTTAAAATGCAGTGGAAGAAGATGGAGTAATGGGTAGAGGAATCATTTACCCTCTAGCAACTTGTGTGTTCCAGGAAGCTTCCTCTTCTAACACCCTTTCTAATGGTGTTTTTCAGCTGAAAGAAATCTGCCATAATGGCCAGTTCAGCACTGTTGCAAGATCATTGTTATTTAATCATATTGCTATGGTAACCTCAGTGGTGGTATCAGCAGCTTTATCGTTTTAGAGTGGTTTGTGCAGCTCTAAATAGATGTGACTTGCCGAAGAATATTTGAAGGTATTAGAAGTGGTTGGTATTTATTGCTTTCAGGTGGCTGCCAGTATGAAATACGTGTGAAAATGCTGAGGAGAGGAGATCTGGTTTAGTTTAGACTTTTTCCCTCAAAACTGAGATTTTTATCCAATTTCTTGCCCCATTTGAGGAAGATCGAGATTATAAATGATTTGCAAGTATGTCTCCCTCGTTGAGATACTCTGGACTTCTGTGTTTTGTTGGAACAATGGGGATTTTTGTGAAGCTGTGATTATAGGCGTAGAATAAATCAGTAGTGTATAACTTGTTCTTTTGTGGCAAATTTCCTAAGAAAATAAATCCATTTGAACCAATATGATCTTTATGGGGTAATTACGATATTTTTATTGTGTTACAGAGCATAGCTGCTGTGTTTTCAGAAATAACCACCACCAACATTGCTGCGTTGATTGTTGGGTTAACGTGCATCATTCTGTTATTGATTGGCAAGGAAATCAATCTCCGCTTTAAGAAGAAGCTCCCAGTTCCTATTCCAATGGAGATCATTGTGGTAAGTCAGTTGTGTAATTCTGTAGCTGGAGTACATAGCTATTCTAAAATTGTAGAACAGATCTCATTTTTTATCAAGTTTTAATTGGGCTTTAGGTCACACCTTTTGAACATGATTTGTTTGAGGCTTGATCCGGTTGAAGGTTTGGGTGCGCATGAGGTTAGGCACTGATATTCCCAGGGTCATGAAATCCCAAAGAAGAATCAAGCCCCTCGGCACCTGGAGTCTCTGCAAGAGATGCCTCTGAGTGGAGTGGAGTACAAGATCTCAGGGTCTCCTCCTGAAGAAGGTGCTTATGGATGCCTGTTCCAGAGGTTCTGCAGGGCTTGCTTTCTCTTTAAAATGCAGTGTAGGAAACAGGGGCAGCTTTCATTGCTCTGCATCAGTTACTTTTTGCAGATAACGCATGTGCTATATACATGAAAATACAGCAGTGTAGAGTAGACCTCCATGACTATTTGCATCGAGTTTCCTCATACACGCTGTTTGGTATTTCCTAATACATGCTGTTCTGCCTGGGCTTGGCTCAAGCAAAGGGCATTTGCATGATTCATATCATATCATAATATGCTCCATTTAATGGAAAGAAAACTGTGGAACTTCCTCCTTTTTATCTGCTTCTGTACCCCCTAGTTCTTAGAAAACTGACTGACAAGTGTGATGCCATACATATATTAATCATAATAAGCTAACTGTTACAAGTCGTACGGATGTATTTATCTCTTGCTAGCTGATGATGCGTCTGTGGGTTTTTAGGTTATTATTGGCACAGGAGTTTCAGCTGGAATGAATCTGACGGAGGCATATGGAGTGGATGTTGTAGGGAAAATACCGCAAGGGTAGGAGTGATATGTTCCTGTTTCAAGCCCCATCTTTTCCATATAGCATGTACCTTTCATTAAAGTAATTGTAACCATTTCTCTCTTCTCCAAGGTTAAGTACACCAGCAGTTCCCGAGATTCAGCTCATCCCAGCGATATTTGTGGATGCAGTAGCAATAGCAATAGTTGGATTTTCCATGGCTGTATCCATGGCCAAGATCTTTGCCCTTAAACATGGTTACACCATTGATGGGAATCAGGTACAAGTATTTGAGTTTTTCAGTTGATAATTCTCACCACCTTTATTTCTTCATTAAAGTAGAAGGGGATATTGAATAAAAAAAAAAAAAAAAGGTTTTCTTNTGGAATCAGGTTTTTGACAGTCTACACATTCAAATGCTAGCAGCTATATTAATCTCTTCTGACTCTGCTTTAATAACTAGTTACACTTGTAACTTTGTTTTGGGAAACTTCATTAAAGTTGGACATGTCGATGAATATTAATCGTTGGGACAGCCCAAGCTATTGTCCTGATGGGCAGCTACGTTGCTTCTACATTCTTTCACAGCGAAGTGTAAGAGTTCCCATCTGATAACTACAATGTCTTCTGCACCAAAGAACTGTTATGTGTGGGTTAGAAATGCCAATGATGTTTTATAATTTCTTTTTATTCCCTCCCATTGCAAATAGTTAGCTTGTAATTGAGTAGGTAATCCTGCGAAACAGATATTTTTGGGTAGGAAGCAGAGAACATCATTTGAGTGACAAAACATTTTTGATGTAATTTTGGTGTTAAAATTCAAGTTATCCCCGAGCTGAAGAAATTCTTAACATCAAGCAATTCTGTCATTCATTTTAATTTTAATTTTCAGTCTCACTCACTACAGTAACATTTAAGGATGAAAAATGTCTCCAGCTCTTCATCAGATACTTTATTTAACAAGTGATTTAATGTGCGTTAACTTGTGCCTGTGTGAGAACCACAACTCTGAGCTATGATAAGGTTGCTAAAAAGCACTGTAAATAAGCGGTGGTTATTATTATGGATGGATGGCTCCACCTTCATGCAGTTGCTAGGTATAACTCTGCCTTTTGTTTTGCTTTATTGTTCAACACAGGAACTTATTGCCTTGGGAATATGCAACTCTGTGGGGTCATTTTTCCAAAGCTTTTCAATCACTTGCTCAATGTCTCGGAGTCTTGTTCAGGAAGGGACTGGTGGGAAAACTCAGGTAAGTAAACCCGAATTTTGAGGCAAAGTTTGCTTTCTCTGGAGCTCCAAAGCTAAAGCCTGAAGCTTCACTAGACTGTCGTCTTCCTCTGCCTTGGCCAGAAGAAATAACTGCAGTTTCCCCATTTCATATCCAGGTTGGGCCAGGATAGAAGGCAGCATGACGGTGAAAATGGATGAACTGAGTGGGAGGGATCAAAAGCCCCTTGAATAGCCAGCCTTTTGGGAGGCACGGGAGGAGTTAGCTAATGAGTAATATTGCCCCTTGGGGCAGTTCTTAATACTCAGACATCATTTCTTACTGCTTCTGTTCAGATTGCAGGTGCACTCTCTTCAATTATGGTTCTGTTTGTAATGGTGGCGATTGGGTACCTCTTTGAGCCACTTCCACAGGTAAGGTGGTGTTGCCTGCTAGGCATTGTGTGTCAGGGAACAGAAGGCAGCAAGTATTGCTTAAAACAGAGACTGTGTAAGCAAACACAGTTAGGGCTTGATTCAGAAACCCTTAAATTATATGTCGATTTTTGCTGTAAGTTAGATGAGCAATTAATAAATATTTCGAAGGATCCAGCATGCTTCTTTTTTTTGGAGTTGTTCTTAATAATGACCATTCTAGGCTGTTTTTAAAACATAAAATTGTTATCTTCAAATAATTTCCCTTTTGTTGTGGCATAGGAATTCTGGGAAGAGGTTAAAAAGTTAAAAGAAAGTAATAGATCAGCTGGGAGACAGTTGAGACTGGATGACGGCTCAGTGTAATGAGTTGGTTTTACTGCAGTTTTACTTATTTGCATTAAAATATATTTATGTGAATAGATATATACTGATTAAAAAAATTTAGAAAAAACTTGCATAGAATGATATGCAATTCCTGTTTGTTTTTTAATAAGGGATGTGTATTGGTTTACACCTGCATGACTCACAGCGTTGTAGCAAGATATTGTAGAAAAACTTGAATCTGAGGTTGCAGTCTAGCTGCTTCAAGTAGTACAGGCGCTGTAATTGCAGCAGCACTCAGCTCAGGAATATGTGATTTCTCTTGCCAGGAAAGAGAGTAAATCAAACTGTACTCACTCTTGCTTGACAGTTCTGTGGCAGGAGGGAAAGTGTTATCTCCACTGAACTACTTAAAAAGTTGGTTTTTAAATGGAACGTCTGTTCAGTAGACTGATGCCCGTTTAACAAAGCACAGAGAACAGCTATTTTTGATGCTTTGAAGTTCTCACTTGGCAGTGTCTTTATTTTGCTTCTGAACCTAACATTTGTGTAATATTCTAGACGGTGCTAGCTGCAATTGTAATGGTGAACCTGAAAGGAATGTTTAAGCAGTTTGGAGATGTCGCACACTTCTGGAGAACCAGTAAGATTGAACTGGTGAGTAATGCACAGCTCATGTATATATTTTACTGTACTTAATTTAATTTACTGTGTTCTTCCTATCCTCAAAAACAGGGCAGAGACATACCCAGGAATTACAAATTGGGTTGCGCTGCAGATGAACGTAGGATGATAAGTACCCTAGAAGAGTGATTTGTTTTAGACAAGAATGTTTTTGTGGTTGTTCAGCACCCTTTAACTCAGGTCAGAAGTAGTTGAGTTGTGGTAAAAGCAAAGCTTTTGCCATGTTGCTATAGGAACCGTACTGAGGGCTTAGGGATGCCTGAGAAGAATTTGAAATACAGAGTGCAAAGAAGACTACCTGGAGGTATTTGTCACCTTTTAACAAACCCAAAACCTGTCTGCATTGGTTTTCTGGATTAAGTGGCAGCGTGTTAGTTTGTTATTGAAAACCAAAGCAAGAAGATTTGTGATTTGCCACAGTGGCTGTTGGGAATACCATGCTTAATTCTGGGGGAACTTGGAAATGTGGCAGGGACCACAGTGTACTGACACACAGGTAGTGTTTGACCCCATGGAGCAGATACCCAACCTCAGGAGTTAGTTGCAGCCATACATAGGATGGTTTCCAAGATTGCTGACAACCACAGAACCAGATCCTTGAGATCATGGGAATTAAATGGTCTGCCCACATTATTGCCTTCAGCTGTTCTTTGAGATCTAAAAAATAGTCCTGCTGGGTCAGGAATGCAGCTGCCATTTCTGGCTGGTATGACACAGACCTTAGCACGTTTGAAGCATTGAGCTCTCCCTATTTCAGTAGCTCCTCTGGTCTTCTGATTCCATTTATGTGCAACAGCTTGCCTCCTGCAGGGAAACAAGGATAGTTGTTCTGGAAGTAAATGAGAGCTACTTTTGCACTCCCTGCGTATTTCTTTATCCTGCAGTGCTGGGTGTCTGATGGTAACACAATATTCCTTGGAGAACAGGGCTTAGGGCATTAATTAATGCAGGGCAATTTGTCAGGTGGATGTTAGTGTGCCCTTCTCAAAGGTTAAGGCGTTACAGTCTGCTATCGTGCTGAACTGCATCATAGCCTGTTCCTGAACAGAAGAGATACGTAGGCTTCAGGCTGAACTGTGCTATTGCTGTTGTGTGAGCAGAAAGGGATGCGTATTAATTCAGATCTCTTCTTTGTTTTAGGCCATCTGGGTGGTAGCTTTTGTGGCTTCCCTTTTCCTGGGACTAGACTATGGTTTGCTTACTGCAGTAGCGTTTGCAATGATAACCGTGATTTACAGGACACAGAGGTCAGATTTCTTCTTTATAAAATCAGTGTTTGTTGGACTCGTGTGTGGTTTTTGTTTGTCTGAGGGATGCAAACAAGCAGCAGACCTTTCCACTCCTCTAACTGCATGTAGTATAGAATCTGTTTCATAATGTACTTTGTGACCCATGGCTCTGTTCCAGGGTTCAAGTTTTATTTTTCTGAGAACATAATTTCTAAAGAGCATGAAACCTACAATTTCAATAATTAACTGAAGATTTTTGATTTCTTACTTTGCTTAATCTTGTTTATATTTTTAATGCCTGGAAATCAGAACTCCAGACCTGCTTGATGCTAGGTTAAATAAACGTGTGCACTGCATTTTGCATTTTGTGTGCACTGTTAGTGAAGCAGAAGTTGTCAGATTATTGTTAGCTAAATATTTAGGTATTTTATAAGAAAGTTCTGATTCATCAAAAAAGTGTCCCTGCACTTCTAGTTTCTCAGATCACTTCTCCTTGCTCCCAGTTCAAAGGTTTTACTGTCAAGCTTTTCATATCTAGAGCAGAATGATTTTTTGCATGTGTGAATGGGACTTCACCTGTTACATGAGTCTTCTGGGCTCAAGGCTTTGGATATCTAGGTGGAAAATCTGTAAAAGTGTCGGCTTCCATCTGCATTGAAATGAAGCCAAATTCTGAGATTCCCACTCTGCAGAAATAAGAGTATTCTTCAGCCAGCTGCGTGGTTTGGTCCTTGCAAACAGAACGGTACTTTGCTGTCGTACTGCCTCTGAGTTGGATGTTCATCTTCTCAGATACTCTTGTCACGGGAGCAGAGTGTCTCTTTGAAATCGCAGCATGTCTTGTGCAAGTGTGAGCTGCCATCTCTACAAGACAGTCCATGGAGCTGCACCAGTTTGCACCAAAGAAACCTGACTCTGTAACTTTGCGTGCTGTGGCTGATGCATTTCAGAAAACAACAGTGTTACAGTGCTAAGTTTCTAAACTGTTTCTGCACTGACAGAAGCAAACTTGACTGTCACCCAGTGGCCCCTTGGTTATGTTCCCTTCACAAATCGCCGACTACATTTGACCACATGTAGATAAACCTGTGGCAGACAAAGTGACTATTTAAAATAAGTTTCAAACTGTGCTAAGCACTCCATTCTCCACTTTCTAAAGGTTACTATTGAAACATTTGCTTCCATTTCTCCTCAGACCTCAATACAGAATCCTTGGTCAGATTCCAGACACAGATATCTACTGTGATGTGGAAGAGTACGAAGAGGTAGGAGTGTATTCTGCATGGGTTTACGTATTGGAACAAAGATGACTGTGGCCATTGGCTGTTTAACCCTACCATACTGCATGTCCGGTGCTGTCTGTACAGCATGCACTTGTGTTATGCCTTGGGGAAGAAGAGAAATGTAATGTTACTAGTAAAAGCTGTGTTCAGAACAAGCTGGCTTCTTGTCCTGCATGTACATTTGACCAGGAGGTTCTCAAGAGTAACCTTTACACCAGTTACACTGCACTAGCCTAGTACAGAATTATAAGATTTGTAGAAATACCATTGCTAAACTTGCTGTGTGCACAAATGCACACAAGGCCACCTTCTTTAACCAAGTGAGGATTAGATGAAACCTGTAAAAATTGAGACCCGAGCGGCTGTGTTCTCTAGAATTGCACAAGCTGCTCAAAACAGCATCTCCCGGCGGCCATCCACCCCCTGCTCATTAAACAGACATGATTGATGACTCTGATTCACTGAGCTCTTAGAAGTGTGGTTTTGCTCACTCAAAAGTTGGTGAAAGCAGTATACTTTGTAAATATACTAGATCTAGTGATAATGGATCTGAGCATGCTGTGTTTATTCACAAACAGCAGCTGCAATTCCTGCATGCTCTGCCATATTCCCAGAGATCCTGCTATGAAGGCTACATCCCCCTTTACTCAGGAACCAGCCTGTAAAAACCTGTGTGAACTGACCAGGCTGTAATCTGAAAACATTCTCTCACCAGTAGTTCTGTTTTGAAGATGATACAAAGCAGATGTATGTGTGGACATGTATGTAGCCATATTCAATGAAGAGGAGACTCCTTTTGTTGTGCTGAATGCAGTCTGCATTTCCTGCTCCTGTATAAAGATGGGGCTGGCAGCACATGGCAGGCTGGATTTCTGCTTTAGCTCAGGTAATTTTTGTGTAACATGTCAGAGTGCGGGCAGTTCAGAAATGACTTGAAGGTCATTTCTGATACTGAGACCTTTGAAAAGGCCTGTTTAAAACCAAGGTTCTTAAGGGCTGAAATGAAAGGCTCTTGTTTTAGTAGCTGAGGATACAAAAAGATAGAGGAAGAGAGAAGGAAGTCATGCCTGTGGAAAGGAAAACTAAAAGGAAGCATTCCTAGATCTGCATGATTTCCTCATATTAATACCAGCTGCAGGTAGCAGCATCAGACAGCTGTAAATACCTAACGCCTTTTTATGGGTATGTTTCTTTGTTACCAGCAGAAGGAGAAATGTCACATGACATTGATTCTGTGCAGTGTGGCACTTGGAAGGGTGGAGGCTCTGATCTTCTAGTTGGCTTTGCTCACAACAGTGCTGATAGCCATTCTGGCTTGGCTGCGGGCCTGCATGTTTACAACTATCCCCCTGTCTTGTGCCCATACAGGTGCTTTTCTTCTAGTGCAGGCAATACTTAATAAATCCATTTTTTTGTCTTAGGTTAAAGAATATCCTGGAATAAAAATATTTCAAGCTAATGCATCACTTTATTTTGCCAATAGTGAGTCATACACAAGTGCTCTGAAGAAAAAGGTGAGTAAAGGAAATTCTTTAATACATGTGTCTTGAAAATTCAAACTATTTTTTGAAACATGCTCATCTTTCAGGCCATGTAGTGTGGTTTCTCAGCCCGTGCCCTCTGGTAATCAGTAAAATATGAGCAGGTGACCCTCCAGCCAACTGCAGATCATCTTAGCAAGCAACAACATGGTGGGAGGGAATGAACAGCTTCCAGAGTATGCTTCACCTCCTGCCTAGCCCATTTTGACTGGGTGGGAATGGCAATAACAGAGCTAGCTGAGGACAGAACTGCCTGACCCAGTAACAACTACAATTACAATCTTCTGAAAAATTTTTCTGTAGCTCCCATGACAAGTCTTATACAAAGAGGTGGGTGGTACTTCTCCAGAAAGCAAGAGGTATTAGCAATTTATGTCCAAATGCGCTTATCTCCCCTTCGCTTTCT
>VXAV01003824.1:32062-44503 GCA_013399715.1 Alectura lathami
GTCTGCACGCAAATCAGCATTCTGTTGAAATACGTCGCCTCTGATCTCAAGAGGGGAATGCGTTGCATCTCGTCCTCATCTTGTCAACACAGCACTTGCAGAGATTATTCCTTCTCCCTTTATACTGTTCTGACCCCCACGAGGGGACCCTGAATAATGCAGGTTTCTTCAAAATTTATGACAGTGATGAATTCAGTGTTAATTGATACTACAATGTCATCCTCACAAGCTGGATTTCGTCTGATCATGCTTTTTTTTCAGACTGGAGTGGACCCTTGTGCCATATTAGCAGCAAGGAGAAAAGCCCAGAAGAAGCATGCCAGGGAAATAAAGAAGGCTAATGAACTCAAAAAGAAAGCTGTGTTGAAGCTAGTGAATTCTTCAGTAAGTGCTTCCCTCTGCTTTATCAGCTAACGTGATGCTTTTTGGCATCATGCTTATGACCGTTCTTGTTTATACGAGATGCAGAGCGCTGTTGTGGTAGGAAAGCTTAGAGAACAAGCACAGCGTGGTGTGCACAGGTTGCTGAAGGGCAGTGTAAGGACCAGAGGCTCATGGCTGGAATGGGTGATTGAGCTGAACCTTAATTACATTCAGGTGCCGTGTCAGGGGAGCAGAGCCTTTCAGTGTCACACAGCAGAAGGTGGAGGGATCCTGCCTTTGCCACTCCCCCATACATATTTGGAGTAATCATGCAGAAATGGGATATAATAAAGTGAACTCAAATGAGAAGCTCCTGTAATTAAGAGGTGCCATCCACATTGTTGATTCTGGTGTGGAAGGCTGAATGAACAGATGGAGATCCCCTTCCCCTCCATATGCTGGAAAAGTATTGGCCATCATTTAGCTGTATTTATCTTCTCTCACAGACTAATGATGTAGAAGCAAGCGTAAAACATGAGATAGCGAATGATGAGTTACCTGTAAATGGAAAATTTGCATTTGCGGGCGCTAGCGTACAAGATGGGTCTCCTGATGAGCTTGAACACTTTGTGGAGCCCAAAGCAAACATCCACTCTTTAATTCTGGATTTCACCCCAGTGAACTTTGTGGATTCAGTTGGAGCAAAAGCATTAAAATCAGTAAGTAGTGCCTTTTTTTAACTAAAAAAAAAAAAAAAAAACCCAGAAAATGTGTAAGTTAAGTACCTAACAGGGAACCTGTCAGCGTGGGATGTAAATGTCAACTTGGATACAATACAATGTCTCATGTAATCATGGTTTCAACTCTGTAGCTCTAAGCTTCAGCTGAACACTGGGGAAGGTGGGATGTGCAGCTCTCATGGTGACTAGCTCACATCTTCCAGAACTGCGGTGTGCACACTGATATGCTTGTGTTTAACTTCAGCTTAACTCTGTTGCAGGTTATAAAAGAATACAAAGAAGTTGGTGTCTGTGTCTCTATTGCCAGCTGTAGCGGTGAGTTGAGATTTGTTTATGAGCTTTATGGGAAAGATTTTCTCTCTTTCCCTCTGGCCCTGAATTTTCTGCTGCCAGGTGCCTCAGCAGGATCAGTGCTTATCTTGCATTAAAATTGGATTTGAGGAAGAGCAGGCCCATATGGATTAGCGTCTTTGCTTCAGTGAAAGCGAAGCACTGATGTAATGAGTTCTCTGAGGACCAGATCCTGCTCCCATTTTCTCAGCTGGCAAATTGTGAATGGCATACACGTGGAAATTGTTGTAATAACATAACAAGAAGAAAAGCTTGCAGTGTTCCAAGTTCTGATATTTGGAACTGTAGCATCTTCAGCCAAGAGAGGCCTCACGGTATGGCTGGAAAAGAGAATTACTTTTTTGGAGTAGAAGTATAGTGTGATTAATCTGGATATATTAAATGTTGTAAGTAATGACAAGGAAGAGAGCAGCTTGTCATCGTCTTCCTGAGACACTGTTGTCTTCCATCTTTGTACTTCAGTTTGCACACTGATGCCATGGTTGTGTTTTTTTATTTTGTAGGCCCTGTTATGAATGAGCTGACAAGACTGAATTTTTTTGATAACACTGTGACAAGAGAGTTGCTGTTTCACAGCATTCATGATGCTGTCCTTGCTTGCCAAGCGAAAAACAGGTCTGCTTCACAGGCTGCCCTAGACCTCTGAGGTCCGCATCTAGCACAACGGAAGTTGGATTTATGCTGATAGAGACTTTTCGAATATTCAGTTTGCACAGTTGAAAGACAGCCTAAGGCTATTTGTGTCTACGGGTATAGAGCAGGGCTTACTTTCTGTAGGAAGAGTGGACTAACAGCTGGAAGCCTTCACACTCTTGAATTTTTTCCTTCAGTCAGGGTATTGCTTTCCAACGACATAATTGTGCTACAATCAGAATCTGACAGTCAGGGTGACGTTTCTATTCCTGTTGAGAAAATGGGCACTTTAACTCGCTGCAAGCAGGGATCTTGCAGAAGATCACTGTCTGCAATCGCAATGCACTGTACCAGTGTCTTTACAGATTTTTCTTAGATGACTTCTAAAGGCTGATGCTGACATCTGCATACCAGAGATTCATATGAACTGTGATAATCTGCCAGCTGGATTAATGAATTCACGCTGGTGGCATTAGCTGCTGTTCTTTTCAAATCTTGATGGTACAGTTTTGTTGTTTTAAATATCTCAAATATATCGATCCCTTCGTTGCCCGAGTATTTTCACTGGAAGTGAATTTCGTATTAGAAAACCATTGTTGAACTGTTACATTATCCATGCGGTACCTTCACTGCCAAACCCTTGTTATACTCTCAAGAAAAGAATACAATTGATTTTAAGCTGAAATTAGTTTATCTTCAGGTCTGAAGACAAAACTAGTTTCAGGCAGGAATGAGACTTATTAAAATTAAGAACCGATGCCCCGTCTGCAGTCTCTTAAGATGGAATTAAAAGTTAGACAAGATCTAAGGTCTCAGAGGTCCAAAGAAGCAGTACTTTTCCATTGCCTGAGATGTCTTTCTGCCAGCACTGCTGCTTCTGCCTCAGCTTGTGAGTGCTTTGTGAAATAGATGTCAGTAGAACTCAAAAATGTCTGTGGGTATTTTTAACGAAACAGCAGGGTTTTTTGTTTGTTTGTTTTTCCTTTTGTCTGTACAACCTGGCCACTATGGTACTACTTAACTTCAAGTGTAAAACATAAAATATGGAAACATAGTTCAGGCAAAAGAATGCTTGTGTTCCCCTAACAACCATCAGTGTGAATCTGATCAGAGGTAGGATCCTGGAAGTGTTTCTCTGCGAGTTGTTTCAATAGCACGGGGGCAGTGGAGGAGTGTCAGTGCTGTTTTGCTTAGCACCCTCAAAGCAAAGGTCCTGTGCACACTGAAATTCAAACTACTCCCTTTCTTCTCAGTGCAGACCTTGCTGCTTTTCTTTGGTTCACACTGCTGCAATTATGGTTTGCTTCAAGTAAACCAAGTTACCCAAGAACCAGGGGGGCAGCAGGGGAAGATGCTGTCTTTCCTCAGACTCCCCTGCTGCTAGGGAGAGGAAGCTTTCTGCATCAGAAGTTACCACTTAGCTGAGTTCAAAGTATGAATTGAACGCATGTTAACACAGCGTGCATGTTTATTTAAACAACTTTGGGTACGTTTTATAATGTTCACTTGTTTAACAAGCCTTTGTATCTACATACAGTATATATTTTTCTACTTTCAGCTTGTTGCAGCTTCAGTTTTTAACTATGTAGTCCCCTCAGCTCACCTCAAAATCCTGTCAACTTCTAAAATAAAGCAACTTCCATGACTTGTCAAAGTTCTCTACTTTGTCTCGGCAAGACACTGCGTGTGGGACAAGCCAAAATCCCAGGGTGCATCCAGGATGCCTGTTGTTAAGGGGGAGCTAGGAAGGGTTACCCCCTGCATGTAGGTCCTTCCAGGCAGCAAATGCAGCATGCAAACATCTATGCTTCTAAAAAATAAACCTTTTCTTTTTTTTAAAAAAAAAAAAAAAAAAAAACTCTGTACAACATGTTGGCAAAATGCCTTGGAGGTAGCTTGGTAGCAGCCATGTGCACAGTCAGCTGTCCTCGGTAAGGAGCTAGTGGTGCATTTTTCGTTTCCTTCTTCCTGCTAATTGTGCACAAATTCTGTTCTTTAATTGTGACTTCTAGGAAAGCTCTAGAAAAGTAATGTCTGCTTATGGTTGTACTTGAGCAGTCTGCAGCTTGTGGGTAGCTAATGCTTTTCCCAGGACAGACACTTTTCCCTAGAACTGGTCAGCTGTACCGCAGGGCTGTGCGGCACCACGTGAGCACACAGGCAGACACACACACGTGTTCAGGCCAAAACACTGTGACAGTTTGGTCTCTCAACCAGATTTGGTATCACTCTGCTGAGGGAGGGGACAATCTTAAGGTCAGTCCACTGCTAGAGGGGATTTCCTGTGTGCTAACAGAAGCTCAAAAAAAGATGGTGGGAGGGAGGACCAAATGGATGTCTTCGTACAGAGCTGAGGCAGTGCTCCCATGTTGCGGTCGTTGTCCTTTGCCTTGCGTTCTTCGTATCAGCAGCACCAAGGCGAACCACAAACCGTGCTGATGCAGATCTGCACTGAGGTTGGCTCTCTCTGGTGCTCAGGTTCCTGCTCCTCACCCTTTCTGCTCCAGGACCCCCATAATGCCCCCTGCACTGGGCCCCACCATGATGCAGTTATTGCTGCCTTTCCTGGGGAGCTGCTGACAGGGTGGATCAAAAGCTCTTTCTCCTCTCCACTTTGTCTACGTTTAGACACCCACTGCTGAAGCCTCGCCACAGCAAATAGCACTGCGCAGCCCAAGTCCTGTCTGATGTTGAGATGACAGTTCTCGGAGTGTTTCCTTCCCCCTCCTTCTTTGCAAGAGTACCAACAACTCAGGGCCCCAGTGAGCTCCCAATTCCTTGTACTTCACTCACTCTTCTGAAGTAAAATAATGCATTTAATTTCAAGCACTGCCCTGACAGAGAGATGTTCAGTTGTTGCTCCTTCCTGAGGCCTTTCTGGCTCAAAATGACAATAAACCTGCACCCCTCTCCAAAATGGCCTTACACAAGTAACACAAACGTTGAGATCAGTTTTTTGATTAGATATGGGCAAAAACAGCAGATTTACCAAGACACTGACACTTTGGCCAAAATCCTAACAAAAATCAACATCCTGCATCCACTCCTTCCCTATTGCAGGCACTTCCTTCATAAGGAAGCCTGATAAAACTTTTCTCACTGTCAAGACAAAAGCGTTCCCAAAAAGCTTTACGTTCTCAAGTGTTTCTTCAAGCTGTTTTTTTCTAACCCACCCCACACACTAGTTTACTGCAATGCTTGAAAAAGAAAATGAGTCTGTTGCTTTTCAGTGACCAAGCTGTGCAGCTCTGCAGGAACATGCTAAATGCGTACAGGTCAGCCTTTTAAAGGTCTCTGCTGCCACCAACTGCAAGCTGTGTCCAGCCACTGAAGCATCAGGACACTTTCAAGGTCACCCTCTGTGTAGCATCCAGAAAAGTAATGACACAGCCAAGCATTTATTCATTTATTTCTAGTTTCCAAGAACAGGCCATGAGTTACTTCATAAGGATTTTGGTTTCACAAAGTTTAACTACCGAATCAGGAGCAGCACCCCGAGGTATTAGTTGTAGGTCATGTAGCGGGGAGTAGCGCTGAATTTCGCGTAGGATTTAATGACTTTGTTCACTGCTTCTAAGAAGTCCTTCTCAGTTGCGATTTTTCGACGTGCTCGGATTGCAAACATGCCTGCCTCCGTGCAGACGCTGCGGATCTCAGCTCCTTTCGAAGGAAGGGGTAAAGAAATTCAATAATGGCCACCAGTGGGGATGAAGTATACACAAAATGGTTAAAGAAATCCAGCCTACCTGTGCTGTTAGGACACAGCCGGGCCAACAGCTCAAATCTGATGTCCCTTTCCACACTCATCGAACGAGCGTGAATCTTAAATATGTGAGTTCGGCCCTGAAAAAGAGCGGAGGACAGAAGTGGCCACGCTGCGGAAGAGGCAATGACTGCTCTCAGCACGCAGCTGTCCTCTTCCACAGCAAGGGCAAACGGAGAACAGAACTCATTTGCTACCTAACTGTTGTTTCCATGTCTGGAGTAGGATATTTGAGCAATGGAAAACCAATTGTCCATGAAACTGAGTTAAGAAAACACTTTAAACAGCTTTAGTGGCAGTATTTCAAGAAATCTCTCTCAAAAGAGCTAAATAAAACACACTCCAACTTAAGAACTGAGTTATGGAGCCAGCTAAACTACTTTTATCTATTGAGACAGAAGCACACAGTGAACAGAACTACAGCTTCTCTGCCAGGGATGGAATCTGTGCAGTGCAAGAAAACCCTCCTTGGCTCATCTTTAATCCCCCAATTTTCCACATGGTTTCAAATAAGAGTTTTGCTTTTGTTAACTCTTGTAAACTGCTCCCAGACAGCAATGCCCTAAACAAAGAAATGCTCTGATATCAGAAAACATCCAGCAGTGAAAGAAAGCATTCTGACCTCCAGATCAGGCAGGCTGAACTCTATCTTCCTATCCAACCTCCCAGGCCTCATCAGAGCTGGATCCAGAGTGTCAGGCCTGTTCGTAGCCATCAGCACTTTGATGTTGCCTCGTGGGTCAAAACCATCCAACTGGTTGATCAGCTCCAGCATAGTGCGCTGCACCTCGTTGTCACCCCCAGCCCCGTCATCGAAACGAGCACCTGGAGAGAGGAAACAAAATGGGAGAGGGACCCTCAGAGCAGGCAGACGTCAAAGCTGCTGTATACGAAGTATAAATTACATACAAGTATTTGTGATGAGTTTAAAGAAGGTGTAAGGGGATTCATTGAATCCCACACGTCAAATAAAATGGGAGTGGTGCTGTCTGTCAGTTACGATCAGCACTGTAGTTTCATCCTGAATAGCGAAGGGCCTATCTCCCTGCCTAATAACTCACCAAACCATCTTGGGTTTTGGTATGTAGTCCAGAATCTGAAGGGGGGTTAAGTTAACAGTACTTCTTCCAAACACAGAGACATTTTTCAATGAAGTTTAAGTAATCTGTGTGTTCCAAACATGCAAACTTCTCCTCCGGGCTGAATATGTTCAACTTTGAGATACCCTCCCAGACGTGGTACATGCTGGTAGCAGTTTTGATAATATTTAGGGATTTATAAGCACGTTTCTTGAAATGCAGCAACCAAAATAAAGAACTACAACATGAAAAGAAAATCTGAAAGTTCTCCCGTGAGGTTCGAGCTAGACATAGTTCAAACATACCTCCAATGGCATCGATTTCATCAAAGAAGATGAGACAAGCTTTTTTAGTCCTGGCCATTTCAAACAGCTCACGAACCATTCGAGCTCCCTGAAAGCAAAGAAATCAAGGTTTTCTTACCGTTTCAAGGCACATTAAAGCAAAACCATCAAACTTTTCATGCCTCCAAACAATTCTAGTTTCCAATGATAAAACTTTGTATTTGTACAAAATACATGTAACCAACCATTCGTAAATCTTAAAGCAATTTATGGAGGAGAGACCAATTGCTACTCTTCAACTCAGAAAAAGTGCAGATGAAGCCAGGACCAACTGAACAGTGACAGAGCTGGGAACAAAATTCTTGTTTTAGAGCCCTCCCAAAACACTCTGCACTGCAAAATCCATTTCGTTGGTGACAGCATAGCTCAGGTGTTATGACCCACCGCCCTCTACACCGATTCGCCTGGTAGTTCCCCTGCCCCCCTGCACCTCCAGCATGCTAGTGCACCCACCCCACCCATCACACCTACCAGTCTGGTCCCCCCCCATGGCTGCAGGTCTGTGATCCACCCCACGCTCCGTTAAGAGCTTGCTCTTACCTCTCCCACATACTTCTGCACCAGTTCAGAGCCAATGACTCTGATGAAGCAGGCATCAGTCCTGTTGGCAACAGCACGGGCACAAAGGGTTTTGCCTGTGCCAGGTGGTCCAAACAAAAGCACCCCTTTGGGAGGCTCGATTCCGAGGTTAACAAATCTTTCAGGCTGTAGTGGTGGGAAACAGAAGGCATCAGAGATTATGTGCAAGTGAAGAAAATCATCAATGAAGAGCAATACAAACCAGGCCAGGCTGGATTTTATTTGTTAACACCAGACCTCACAGTGTTTACATCCAGTTACATTATCTTTTCTTGCTTTTTCAAATGCTAACAGAGCATCAGAATGGCTTTAAAACAATAACAAGTTTCGATCTGGAGATTACTTACATGAAGTAGAGGGGTTTCAACCACCTCTCTGAGCTTTTCAATCTGCTCTTTACAACCACCAACATCACTGTAAGTGACATCTGGTTTTTCCTCTACCTGCATAACAAAAAGGTACGTGAGCAGTTAAAGGCCCGATGCTGCGCATCCTTCTAGGCTTTCAGCAGCCTTGAACAAAATCCCGCCAAAGGAATCGAAATCACAAGACAGAACAAAATCATAATAAGTAAAGGCAGTTCTCACTTGCATCATGGTGACTGTGGGATCAATCTTTGGAGGCAAGGGGATGTGGATTTGATACTTGTTTCTGTCCACCCTGGAGAGAAGGCACAAAGAACACTTATTTAACACCGGTTAAACAAACTGCCATGTGGAAATAACTCTGCAAATTAGAAGAAGCCGTTCTTTTGTTCTTTTCTCTGGCATCAAGATAACCCAGCCCTTAAAGCTAACAGATGGGCTCGAAACTGAAATCCCTTCTGCAGAGTTTACTGTTTCAAAAAATAATAATTCCACAGTATTTTAAAAACTAAACTTCAAAATATCCCAGAGAACAAACTGGCAAAATATTGATTCTAAAGATAACTGACTTCACCTCTTCAGCAAACACTGCCTGCAGCTTCTCTGTGTGTATCTGCAAAGGCAGCCAGGGAGGAAGCACGCTACTCAGGCTCCCTGAAAGCGGGGATTGTTGGCGCCCACGCTGAAGGGTTTCAGCCTGCAGCACTGAGCTCAACTCCACCAGAACAACATCAAAATGAAACGACTCCAGCAGAGCACACAGACTAGCTACTGTCTTGCAAGATGCCGAATGACAGTTGCTGATGCGTCAGCCTCATGGATCAGATGAGAAAGCTTCAGTTTTCAGTAAAACTCTGAAGAACGCAGAAGATTTTTCTTACCCAACTCTCATGCCTTCTTCTATGTCAGTAGGTGCCACCTGGTCACTGAGATCCACCACAAATTTGGCAAACTGCTTGACATTGATAATGTACTTGGGATCCTCAGAGTCTGCATTGATTATCTTCGTACATCTGATACAGAACATACAGTTAACACCATCAGGAAACAATTAGCTGCCCTGTTATTCGTGTAAGCACCAGAACAGAGTGGATACATTCTCCAAAGACACTGAAGGAGCTGTCGTACTTGTGATTCTACTATAGCATCATACAGTAATCACAGGAGCATGAAACATGTCATATATCCTATTTCATACACATTTGTTTTGAGACAATGACAAAAAGTACTTTCAATATGCACAAAATGTGAACCTTCTTAAAGAAAAAAAAAGAAGTCTACACACGAGTTACAAATGGCATTTTCAGCCTATGCAGCTCCACTGCAAGGAGGAAGAACGCGTGCACCCACCTGGCCACCTGTAAGGGCTGCTCACTTTGGAGAGTCTGCTTATCTGCAGCCAGATCCCACAGCGCAGGAGGAGCCAGGCCAGTGTCGGATTCCTTAATTCCTAGGTAAAACACAGACAGACTGAGGAGGAAGAAGCCAACCGGTACATCAGCAACCCTTCACACAGCAAGAACCTTACCCATAGGCCAGCAGGAAGCTTCCTGAGACCTCTAATTAACCACACAGGCACATCTCTAATGCCCTTCCTAAAAAACAAGCTTCCTAAAGAAACGAGACTGTGCCAGCTGACTATGCAAACACCAGCCTATCCCGCCTCTAATCCATCTTGCACTGTATGGACAACTACAGGCAAATGTGTTACAGATATCGAAGTTGAGCATGTTTCTAAAAGCTCCTGAAAAGGAGTGGAACCCTGCAAGTATTTTTACTGAGGGAAAGCTTTAGTGTAAGATATCAGAAGCTAAAGGATTCATGCAGATGGAAGGCCTTGTAAACCTTCCAAAACATGGGTACAAAACTATAATCTCCATTATATATCTGAAAAAATCCAGAATTTCACTGCAAAAGAGAAATTCACGTCGTCTTAACAGAACCGAGGGCCGCTAGAGGATTAACAACAAGGCAAGAAACATACGTCAGTGAAACAAATTTAAAAACAAAAAAAAAAGGTTGGAGAACAAACTTATTTTTATTGTAACTCATCAGCTAACTGTTCTGATAGACGTTTCTTCATTGTGCAAGGACTGCCACCACTGCTCAATGATCAGCTGTTGACTTCTTGCGGTGCACAAGTCCACTCACTATTCAAATGCAGTTTGACACAAATCACAAGTTAGCTAGTGACAGAAAGGTGCATTTCTTTCGTACTTCTGTAGGCAATAAATTTAGTTTTGAATAGAAACGTGTTAAATTACAAAATTATGTATTCATATGTACAACTTAGCCCTGCCCAATCAAAAATGAGACCATCACCTACAAAGTAAAAATCTCACGTTACCAAATAAAGAAATGCAACCCTTGCTGAAAAATAAGAAATCAATGCAGAAGTTGTTTAAAATCAGACACTTTGGTATAGGTGGCTCTTCTACTGAAAGTTACGTTAAGAAAGAAAGATACCAGTGAGCTCATTGATCTTCTTAAGTAGCTGTTGAATGTCATCTTCTACTTGCTTGATCTGCCTTGAGTATGTGCTCTGGCCCTGGAAAGGAAGCACCATGTTGATTTTGCAAATCAAGTAATTCTGTGTTTAGGAAAAAGTGACAATAGCAACATCAAGATGTTAACAGACCGCCCTGGTACGACAAAAAAAACTATTGATCACAACCAAAGCAGACAGTGTTCAGCTCCGACAATAACATTCATGTTCACCAAAAACAGAGTACAGCTTCACAGTTCTCAGCAATGTGGAAGTGGAAATTTTCCTATCTGCCATATCAAGGATTTCTTTTTTTCCTTGGTCTTATTTTTAACTATTCTTAAGTTTAAAATAAAGAAAAGACTCAGTAAAAATTATATAGCGGAGTTCTGCGTAAGGTACCTGCATAGCACAGAAATGAACCACCACCTGTACAAGCACTTTTACCACCGCAACGAACCTCTCTGCCACCCACAGCACATAGCTGAAAGATCCTGGCACAGATCAGAAGCCAGATTCTCACTTGCAATAAAATACTTTACTACCCTGCCCTGCCCAACGCAGGCATGTCTGGATTTCCTTTACAAGATCCTCCTTGTGTCAATTCGGCAACAAAAAAGATGCCACAGTGGGCTCAACCTTTTATTTCAGAGTTGTACTGACAATAAAATTCAGACTTCTGAAAGAAAAAAAAAACACTCAAATCCTGACATCACTAAGCTGCACGCTTCTTTTGGCTGAAGAGTTCTTTCACAGCCCCCCTATACTTTCAGTACAGAAGGAAAATTTGCATTTCAAGCCTGACTGTCCATGCAGCACGCCTCCCAAGACTATGCCATCTCTGATAAGGTTTGTGCATCCCTCACTATTTTTTTTTAAGCTGGTGATGAATAGCAAGCAGTAGTAAAAAAAAAGTAGTAAAAAGGATCTTAAAGATATTGTTCTTCACAATGCGAGGAAAATCAGTTAGTTAGCAAAAAAAAAAAAGTCCTATTAAACCCCAGCAATTAGAATCCTACGACAATCAGCTACAAGACACACAGCAAAAACAGGAAAAGCCTTCATTAGCTCCAAGCTAACAAGATGATTTTTAGGGTTGTAGGTTGGGGTTTTCTCGTTAGAAACGGAAAGGGATAGATGGTTTTGGTAGGAGAGAAAAGCAGCAGAAGCAGATCTACTGAAGGCTCACTAAATACACATCCCGCCACCTCTCTGTTCAGTTCCTAACTGGACATCCTTTTTTTTTTCTTTAACACTCTTCCACAGGTACGTTACTTACATAGGTTTTCAGTAAGGCAATATCTCCTTCATCCAGTGCTGAAATAAGACAAGAAAGACTTAGTTTCCAATAAAAACAAAATAAAATAAAATAAAATTAAAAAACAGTGCCAATCCTGCTTCTAAAAGATAAAAACACACATTGTAAAGGAATTACTTTGAGTCAGCATCTTCTCACTACAGTAAACCAAACAAGTACCAGGCACTCAGGAAAAACAAAGCAGGGTCTCCTGCTGCACCCCTCAGACCGAAACCTGCACCACCCAGCGCTCACCGCCGGCAAACCACGGTGACTCTGCCTCGCTCAGAGCAGCCTGCGGCCTGTTATTTTCCTCACACGAGTGTTTCTGACGGCTTGTGGAACGCGCAGGCAGGAACTGCTGCCTCACCCACGGGCCCGCACCACCCGCCCCGAGGAGCTCCGCGGCTGAGGGGCCCCGAGCGGGCAGGGGGACGGCGAC
>VXAV01003824.1:45259-73940 GCA_013399715.1 Alectura lathami
GGGGGGGACCTCCGAGCTGCGGAAGTGCGGGAGTTGTTGGGCTTTAAAACCGATTCCGAAGAACTTCTCTGTTAGTTGTGAAATTCTCCTCGGGGGTTTGGCTCAGCCCTGTGCTCGGTGAGCAACACGTGTGGCCTCACCGGAGCAGTCAGCCCCCGTTTGGTGGTGGTCCTGCCGCAGGTGCGCGGGCGAAACGAGGCGGGCTCTGAACACAGCCCAGCGTGCGGGCTCCCGCGAGCGGGAGGCACTTCTCGAGGTTTGAGGGAGCAGAGAAGTCCGTGGAAGAAACCAGTGGGCAGGCGTGTGTTTGGGTTGCTTCAAAGTGTGTGGAGCAATCTGGTGTTCTTAGGGCAAACCAGGAGATCGGGCGGCGGTCTGCAGCATTGTGTGGTGTAGTGCTTTGATGGGCTTTAATTAAAAATAAATAAATAAAGTCAACCACAGAAGGTGAAGTTGCTTTTGTGTTTTTGCTTATAGCCTCAGTGCTCTGTCAAGTGGAACCTGTGGGAAGATGGTTTGAAGCATTTATTAAGAGGAGAAACATAAATGTTTCTGCCTCTTTCCAGGAGCTAGAAGATGAGAAGGAACTTTCTGAAGAATCAGGGGATGAAGAACTGCAGCTTGAGGAGTTTCCTATGCTCAAAACCCTTGATCCCAAGGACTGGAAGGTATTCTGTTGACAGAGACAGTGTTAATTATTTTCTTGATGGAAATCTCCTGGCAAAGTTGCCTGTAATTTCCAGCTGCTGATGACCCCGTCCCTCACCCCCATCTGAATCGCTCTGCATTCCTCAGTGTTGGACCGGGGTTTGTGTTTCCCGTGCAGAATCAGCTGAGGGCCAACTGGAGCACACCGGGGTAGGGGCTTAAGTCTTAACCTGTATCCTGGAGTTTTGTTAGTGCTTTTATATTAAGACAGCAATTCAGTTCCCCATTAATTGAATGTTCTGGGATCCAATGCTTTAATCCTATCTGGGTCAAAATACTGCAGTTTCTGTAGCAGCCTATGAAAGAACTGTTCCTATGTCTTTTTCTAAAATTTATTGAGAACGAGAATTCTGTCTTTTGCTTGCAAAAAATGAGGATGAAGACTTTTCCTACATGTGTTGTGGCTTTTTAGGTCATATATATCAGTGTTTATTAGAGCTCTTTTTGTTGTTGTTGTTGTTCCTCAGAATCAAGACCATTATGCAGTTCTTGGACTAGGAAATATACGATACAGGGCTACTCAGAAACAAATCAAAGCAGCTCGTAAGTACCTTTGCCTCATAAGCTTACTTTCCTGCCTCATGTACAGGTATGTTTTCCACATAGAAATGCATACATGTCACAAACAAGCTTTTTACTCTTTGCACAGGCCTGCTCTTTGATTTGTGCTGCTTACCAGCCTTTAAACTTGTTGTGGTTTAACCCGGCAGGCAGCTGTGCGCCACACAGTCGTTCACTCACTCCCCCCTCCCAGTGGGAAAGGAGGGAGAACCGGAAAAAACAACAAAGTAGAGCTTGCGGGTTGAGACAAAGAACTGTTTACTAAGACAGAAAAGGAAGAGAAGAGGAAAATAATAATAGTAATGATAGTTGTATATATATGAAATAAGCGATGCACGAGGTAGTTGCTCACCACCTGCCGACCGATGCCCAGCCGATCCCCAAGCAGCAGCTGCCCCCTGCCCAATTCCCCACAGTTTTTACGGTTTTCTCACATGATGTCATATGTTATGGAATATTCCTTTGAACATTTTAGATCATCTGCCCTAGTTCTGTCCCCTCCCAGCTCCTTGTGCCCTCTCAGCCCCCTCACTGGCAGGACACAAAGCTGAGAAACTGACATGTCCTTGGCTCTGTGCAGCACTGCTCAGCAACAACCAAAACATCGGTGTGTTATCAGCATTGTTTTTCTCCTCAAGCTGAAACATAGCATCATACCAGACACTGTGAGGAAAATCCCAGCTGAAACCAGGACAAAACTCAGTTTTGAAATCCACAGGCCTAAAGCCAGTGAAATGAGAAATTTCACTGATTTCACATCTCAGCTTTCTTGTCTTCAGGTCTGTGATTCAAAAACAACTGCAAAAACAAAAATTAATAATAATAATTAAAAAAAAAAACAGTTCAGGCTGTAACTGTATATTTCTGCATTTTTGAGGCTGCAGCCAGGCTCAGTGGAAGGCAGAGAAATACAACTGGCCCTGCCTGCCCTGCGGATTTCAACAGGTTGTTGCCTTGAAGCCCCCTTGCAATTGTCAGCTGCCATGTTAATACTACCCAATGTTTAAGAAGCTTACTGCTTTTATTCTGCTGAGTGGCAGGCTCAGTGTTTCCTGGGAGTGGAGCAGTAGCACTTGAAATTTCTTGTATTCAAATACTCTGCTAGAAGTTACTTAGACCACTGAGAAGCTCAGTTTTGCTCTTCTTTGGTCATTTTCCCATACGGAAAGTGTATAGTTCCTCTTGCTGAGTCCTGGGGATATCATCAGGCCATTAAAGATGTGGTCCTGTGAGGTTACGGTCCCTTGGCTTTTCAGATAAGTAAACATCAGGACTTGGAAGTGCTGTTGTGCTGCTTAACGGTATCATGGGCCTGTGTCTGGAATGATGAAATATGATTCAGAAGTGCACTCAGGTGATCAAGGGTATTTTATGGTGCCTGCATACCCAGGAACGTTATGTCCGGCTTCAGAACTTACTCCCAGAAAGCAGTGTGACCAAGAGCTGACTTTGCAAATATTTATCTGAAGATGTGAGCTGACTGTTGTCTTTACGAAATGAGCAGATGGTTTTGTGAGTTCATCTCGTGAACAGTTGCACAAAAACCTGTCCTTGTATGGGTAGAATCACAGTTAAACCGTAGGTGAAGGTGAAGTTACTCGCAGGTGGGTGGAAGAAGGGTTCCTTGGGGTTCTCCTGACAGTGAAGGCAGCGCACCTGCCTGTTGCCTGCCAGTAGAGCCGTGGCAAGCAGCTGTGTGGTCACTGAGAGCATACAAATAAAAATAATTTTTCACTTATAGCTTCATTATATTACCTAATTACCTTGTGTTTGGAACTGGCTGGGACAGCACACGTAGCAAATTACTGACTTGCACGGCAAATCATGCTGCATTGGTACGTGGTCCTGTGCTGGAGGTCTTCGCAGTGCGGCTGTGGGTGCTGCATTCCTGCCACAGGGAGCAACGTCTTTTCGCCAGTTAGTGGATTTGCTAATACTGTCAGGCAAGAACTGGGGCATCTCTCTCTCTCTCTCTCTCTCTCTCTCTCTCTCTCTCTAGATGACTGTAGAGCATTAAGACAGTTTAAGAGTATCATCAGAAGTTGCTATCAGTATGTGTTAGTTCTCTCTTAGGATTAAGGTCCAAGTAGGGAGAGAACTTTACCACAAAGTTGTGAAGTTGTGTGTGTGCTTAGCTTTGTCCTTGGCTATGTGCAGCAGCCTTCACAGGCTCATGGCTGTAGCTTACTTCCAAAATTTCATCTTGAACTGTGTTCAGAACTTGAATAAAGGAGTAGAATGCAATTTTTATTTTATCTGAACTGTTTTGCTTTTGTTTAGAAATAACTACGTATTTATTTTTTTTCCTTTTTTTATTTATGTTTTTTCCCCAGTTTGATTGCAGAGGGAATTATACGTTCTTGCACAATTAAGTTCCTGAAATTTTTAAGGCTAACTGTACATTTGTAGTCATTGAAGTACTTTGCTATGTATGATATTAGAATAAGTCCTGGAAAATCAGTGCTTTCTCAGCTGATGAAAGGCAAAGACAGTTTCTGAGTTGAAGTTGGTTTGTGTCCCAGCAAAGACAGGAGAGTTTTAATTCTGGCAATACCGTTAAAGTTCATTTGCTCATATCTGTTTTCTTCCTGATGGTTTTTATAAAATAGTAACCTAATTAGAGAAACAACAGTTGGAATTATGACATTAATAATTTATTTCTTGCAAACTACAAAGTGTTGGTGACAAAATGTTTCTAAATGTTATGCATCTACTTGCTAGATAAATCCATGGTTTTGAAACATCATCCAGATAAGCGAAAAGCTGCAGGGGAGCAAATAGGAGAAGGTGACAATGATTATTTTACATGCATAACTAAAGGTAAGGAGCTGACCTCTTCCATTAGGTGTTCTCCCAGTCTGCTTGGTAATCTGAAACATATTTGTAGTGCTTCATTAGCTGTGTCATTGCTGCTACTGTTAAAGAGCTGTTCAAAGCCAAAGAAGTGCTTTTCCATTTTAGCAAACTGCTTCAATAAGCAGAGGTGACTTAAATGTAACTCCCCTTTGGGTGGAAGCTGTGTGGAAATGCAGCTGATTGAGTTGGCCTGCCATGCCACTTGGTGACAAAGCAAAATAGTTTCTGGGAAGGCTTGTAACAGCGGTGAACCACTAGGGGTTGCCACATACCCGGAATAAACTGGTACGCTGTGATCAGTTCCTGTAGGACACCAACAGCAACTGGAAACTCTGAATTCTAATGCACCTTCTCTGCCAACAGAGCATCTGTTGATTTGATCTAGGAGATCAGTTTTCTCAGCTGCTCACTTTTGCCCACAGATGACCTAGTGAACTTGATTAAATAACATTCCACTCCAGCCTGCAGTGACCTAGAACACCACTGCCGGCTAACTGCAGAAACTTGGGAGGGGTATAGCAGGAATCGCCAGCACTACTAGTTGAGGTGTGACCAAAATAATGAAATATAAAGCTGTACAGAATGATAAACACAAATCTGAGAGTACCTTCTTAAGCATTTAGAGCCTTTTTAAGGCCAGGCTGGATGGGTTCCTGGGCAGTTTGATCTAGTGAGCTAGTGGCTGGCAGCCCTGTCCACGGCAGGGGGTTGGAACTAGATGATCTCTGAGGTCCCTTCCAACCCAAGCCATTCTATGATTCTATGATTTTCTGTTAACATTCCCACTTTGCAGGGAGCTCATTTTAGTCTCATGTTTGATGTCTGGTAACTTTTTTCAGCTTATGAAATACTGTCTGACCCTGTGAAACGACGAGCCTTTAACAGCATAGATCCTACTTTTGATAACTCTGTACCTTCCAAAAGTGAAGCAAAAGAAAACTTCTTTGAAGTTTTTTCACCAGTTTTTGAAAGAAATGCCAGGTAAGCCATGTCTGACTGCTTCTCTGTGCTGGACAATCACAGTTTGCAAACTCTTCTGGCATTGTGTGTGTGACAGGTGTGATTTTTAAGGGATGCTTGGAATTGCATTACTTTGATAAGAAGTATATAACAGTTAAAGTAGAGCATTCTCAATTATTTGTTTTTAAAATCATCTGAACTGTCACACTGGTGGCATGGAGTTTGACCCATGAGATTTTTTTTAAAAGAAAAAAAATTCTGTTCTCAACTCCATATTACATACTGTCCTCTTTGTACAACACTTTGTTTCATCTTAAGATAATTGACTATACCAACTGTGTGTAGGCTTCTGACTAAAAATCCCTTTTTTATGATTTTTTTACGAGGGTGAGACATTAACAGAAGACAGTAGTTATGTTCACAATTTAGCTGGTTAAAAGAGAAGATATATGTAACTGACAGTATTTGGTGGCTCTCTCTTGTGAGGTGTGTGACTTTTTTCTGCATTTGATTCATGCTTGCCAATTAACTTTGTATGAAGGCTATCACAACACAAGTCTAAATTCAGTTTATTTCACTTTTTACCTATATGAAAGTGTTTTATTGTGTGAGGCACTTTACAACACATTCAGAATAATCCATTGCCTATTTCAAGTAGATTTATTGAATCTCTTAGTAAGTATTCCAAAGATTCAGACCTGTTTTTGTGGTTATCAGATGAGTTGTTCCCTTCCCTTCTCGAACTTGGGAAGGAGGAGGCTGCTTTTCTGGGGTGGCTCCCCCAAAAAAGGCGCAGTCTGGAGGATGTTTGAAGCAGATTATCATGTTTTCTTCCACTTTCCTCCTGCTCTTTTGCACTGGTGGGAGGAACATTCTGTTTTGGTGTTTTGATTCTGTGCTGAACACATGCCCTGTTATGAAAGAAAATTGCACATCTATTATTTCTTGAACGTTTCAATTTATTTTCAGGTGGTCAAATAAGAAAAATGTTCCTAAACTTGGGGACATGAACTCCTCATTTGAAGAGGTAGATGCATTCTATTCATTTTGGTAAGTTAGATGATGTCCTCGGTTGCTCTTCACAGCCCTCAGGGTGTGCAATATGAAGGATTTGCAGCCCCGTTTGTATGCAGATTGTTGGCTGTCGTCTGTTCTGACTGTGTAAGGTCACGAAATTTCCTCATGGCTGTTTGGTGCCTTCCACAAACTGATGGATTTATCCTGACTGATACATCCACACTGTAAATTCACAGCTGCAGATGGAGTTTTGGACACTGCTTGGCCAGAACAGCTGTGAACTGAGTTGTCCCACACAGCAGTGGGGTTCATTTGTGTGCCACATTCAGATGTGGCACTGAAGGACATGATTTAGTTAGAATAGTGATGTTGGGTTGATGGTTGGACGAGATGATCTTCGAGGTCTTTCCCAAGCCTAGTGATCCTATGGTTCTATGATTTCACTGAACTCGTGTTTTCAGTGGAGGTGTCCAACAGGTATTGAAGCTCCCCTGGTTAAGGGAGGTCTGTAAAGTCCACTAAAGCCAACAGAGTTCATGGCTTGGCTCATCTGCTAAATATGGATGGCAACGTAAAGATTAAATGAATTTCTCTCTAAATTCTACAGATGGCAGTGTGTCTCCAGTGCCTGTAGAGGGGGCTTAGACAACTGCGCTGTAAAGTTGGTGCTCCTGCAGGGATATGAATTATTAGTTTCAATAGCATTGACTTGACACAGTGGAATCATTGTAGGCGCAGTATGATTGTAAGCGATACATTATAAATTGTGCATAACTATGCCGTTGTCTACAAAAAAATATTTAAGAAGGTAGATTCTTCATAATGGTATTATTGCTCTTTCATTTTTATTTTTTCATTTATTCTTGTTATTTTTTTGTATTTAATTTAGGTATAATTTTGATTCTTGGAGAGAGTTTTCCTATTTAGATGAAGAAGAAAAAGAAAAAGCAGAATGGTATGTAAGTAGAGAGAGAAATTTGACAGGAGACTGGGAGACTAAGGGCAAGTTGGAAAATCTTGCTATATCAGACTGTGAAACAGAGGAAGAAAGGTAGCCAAACTGAGATGGATTTCCACTCTCCCAACTCAACAGGCAGTGGTGGACTTGAACTGGACTGTGGATTTCTGTGTTTTTTGTTGTTGTTGGGTTTTTGTTGTGTATTGTGTAACTGAAGTAGCTCTTGAGGCGCTTCTCAGGTACTTTGAAATTGGTTTGTTAAAAGAATTTATGCCTTTAAAGCATCTCCTGTGTGTTCATGTAAGTCTAGTCTAGTAATTCCAGCAAGCCCCAAATGCGGGTTGAACCTGGACCCTGAACAGAGTAGATGAGTAGGCAGGTATCGCTGCTTTCTCCAACTTTGTTGTAAACTATGCTGAGAGAAGTGATACCTTCTGGAATATAGGATTATTTCTGATGCCTTGATACTAATAAGAATTACATACTTGTTGAGGTAGTGATAGAAGCTGAATTACTCGGGTCATTTTGCTGCTGGAAGAGGCACTCTGTTCTTATAAACAGAGAACATTTCAATTAAAATACCGAGTCATTTAGTCCGACCCGTATTTTACAGGACACAACCTTTCACTCAGTCATCCTTGTATCACCATAATTTGCACCGTAAGCCTCTTCTTCCAAGTTCAAATAGAACCACATTTGTAGTTAGGTTCAGTGGTTAGCCAGCTTTGTGTCTAAAAGTTGTGCCACATGTAGCCTCTAGCCAGGCATTTATTTCTCTTATGCCTTTTCCTGTTCTGACATTTTTTTTGCCTCTCCGGGCCCGGTGTGCTGTTCTGTGAAGGTTCTCCAAAGGCACTGCAATAAATTCCATGTCAGTTGTGTGTTTGATAAACTAAAGAAATGAATTTCTAGGCTTCTTATTTGGAAGGCTCTTGAAATATTTGCATTGCCCTCTTACGTCCTTCCTCCTGTCAGTCCATATCCTCTTTTAAAATGTTGAGACAAACGGTACGTAGCACGCTGCACATAAGAGGACTGCATTTCAACTTCCTGCCCTTCTGTTCAGGTGGACACAGTTCTCGTCATCCCGTCTTGCCAACGGTTATGCTGCATGTCTGTTGGAATCCTTCAGTCTGTTTCAGAGTCCCCTGCTCTGCTATGGGGACTGTTTCCTTTGTTCTGAAGCAGATTGATCTGTGTTTGGCTGTGAGGTTGGGGATTCAGATGCCATTAAAAATTTGCCTTTTTCTTGACAGAGCTGGCAAATATTTCCAGATTGAGCCAGCCAAGTTTTAATGTATTTAACCCGAGCTGTACTGTGGCATGATTTTACCTGCGTCACAGTACTGCATGGAAAGTGTTAATTCCTTGCACATATGTTTACTTGGCACAACCCATTTTCTGTGAATCTGTGCTAATTGGCAATAATTATACTGCTGCCCTTTAATTAAACTATACAGCAGCATTTCAGTTGTTTTGCTTGGGTTTAATGTTAGGTCAGAAAATGGATTGCATGTTGGAAACAGAGTCCATGATGCCATTCTCTGTAATGACAGCTGGGATGCTTGTTTGGTCAGGTGTTGTGAAGGTGTGTTTGATTGTTTGAACACATAGCACTTTGGACATGAGCTTGGGGCCTTGGAACCTCATTTTTTGAAGTTTATTTTTGAAGTATTGGCAGAAGAGCATCTGAGCATCTGTGTGGGGAAACTTTTACAGGGTTTGCTGGATTTGTAACAGTTAGTGAGGCTGTAGGGCATTAGTGCTTAACTAACTCTGCTCTCCCTTTTTAGTCGAGATGAAAGGAGGTGGATCGAAAAGCAGAACAGAGCTGCCAGAGCACTGAGAAAGAAAGAAGAAATGAACAGAATTAGGACACTTGTTGGTGAGCATGCAAACTGTTCTTGTAACAGAGGTTTGTTGACTAAGAGTGGAAAACCCCTGTTTTTCTTCTGTATATGATGTGTCCTCTCTTCTGCCAGACAATGCATATAGCTGTGATCCCAGGATAAAAAAATTTAAGGAGGAAGAAAAGGCAAAGAAAGAAGCAGAGAAGAAAGCAAAGGTAGAAGCAAAACGAAAAGAACAAGAGGCAAAAGAAAAAGTAAGTTAGCTACGAATTGAAAAATCTGGTTCATTCACACCTGCTCTAGAAGCTTCAGCCTCTAGCTGTGTCAGAAAACTACTGTTGAAGTTATACTGGGCTTTACAGCTGCGTTGTCTTTGCCTGCGTAACAGGCAGTGCAAGGCTGACAGCCTTTCGAGAAAAAGAAGAAAATAAAGAGCACAGATCTGAAACAAAAAACTGACAGCATTGAGTTTTGTTGTTGCATGCACGTCCCCAGGTTTAAAGGCAGTCATTAACTTCTGTGGCCTACTTTCCTCTTTGGTAAAATGACTGCAGCCTCTGCTTTATGGGCATGGTCTGTGCACAGCTGATGGGATGAAACACTTTGAGGTACTATTCCCTACCTGATTAATGTTAACAGCTTGGGAAATACGTTTGTGGAGTTACCTTAGCAGTGCTGCAGGAGGAATGCTGGACAGCTGCATTTTTCCAAGCTTATACTCTTGGGGCAGGGATGAGACATTTCAGTGTTTTATATCTTCATTGGGAAGGAGGCCAGGATTTACAGTGAGTACTTGAATTAATGCTAACTGGCACACGTTTCACCCCCTCCCTCAGAGTCGTGGGCAAACAAACATTAAAGTATTGCTATACTCCAAAAAATGGAAACAGCACATTTTAATATTGAGTGACTGAATGACCTGATAACAGGATGACTGATTTTTTTGTTTTGTTTTGTTTTTCTTTTGCAGCAAAGACAAGCAGAATTAGAAGCAGCACGGTTAGCAAAAGAAAAAGAGGAAGAAGAAGTTAGACAACAAGCATTAGTAGCAAAAAAGGAAAAAGAGATCCAGAAAAAAGCAATCAAGAAAGAAAGACAAAAATTGAGAATAACATGCAAGGTACTTAAGTGTTACTATAGTGACATATGGGTTACATGAGTGAAATTATTATGCTTGCTTAGATCAGGCTTTATTGTGTGCTTGTTCTTATGGTCAGAGATGGGGATGCAAAGTGGGCTGACTAAACAGCAAAATGCTGAAATGGATGCTTGCCATGCAGTAGAGTTATGAGTAAAGCTGACCAAACAGGCCCCAGCGCAGCAGTGGCTGAAGAATGCTGTGTGTTAAGCTTTTGTCTGAAGGGGCAGGACAATAAAGTTCAAGAACTTTGCAGAACATGTATTTCTGCTTCCAGAACTGGAATTACTTTTCTGATAATGAGGCAGATTGTGTTAAAATGATGGAGGAGGTGGAAAAGCTTTGTGATCGTCTTGAGCTAGCAAGGTAAGTTTTCCTGCTCCTGATTGCTGCTCATTTTGATACCCATCTTTCTACTAGCTACATGTTGTAACTTAATGATTTATTTTTAGTCTGCAATGCCTGAATGAAGCACTTACATCCACGACCAGGGAAGGAGGAAAGGCGGCAGTAGTAAAACAGGTAATTATGCTGAGTGTCAAATAAACGACAATTTTGTTTGTGAAATGTGGGTGACTGAATCCAAGACAGAGCATAGTTGCTGTGGAATTGTGCCTGTTAAACATACAGAGGTGAGTTTCAGTGTTCCCCAGCAGAATTGGTTTATGCTCTGTTATACACAGTGCAGCTGGTGGCTAGTGAAGTAACCAGTGCCAACAGAGAAAAGTGTATGCATTTTTAATTAGTGAGGGACTCAAATTCCACTCTTTGTGTAGTGTACAGAAACAGCAGACGCATTTAGTTTTGCCCAACAATGGGTAGTATTTACCTAAGGGGATGAGGACAGCCTTAACCTATTCTGTTAGAAAAAAAAAAATCCTACCTCTACTATCAATGACATCCATGACCTGGTGCTGGATCCACAAAAGGGTTTAGTGCTGCAGGCTGCAGGCACTGGAAGGGCCAGGGGGTTGGATGCCAAAGTACAGGAAAAGCAAGACACTTGTCCTCCAGATTCACAAAGCTCCATAAGGATCTGCTTCAATTTGCCAGCAGGGAAAAGCCATGTGGAGTAACAAGGCTGAACCTGTGTGTTGCAGAGAGATAAGATGCTTTCTCTCATCCCCTTTGGAGTCACATCTGTGAACTTCATTTCCTGATGGAGAAGATCTGCCCCCATCCCAGGGTCAGGTTTACTCATCAGGCAACTGAAGACTGCAGATGATGATTCTATAGAATCCAATCCCCCAGTCCCCAGGAGAGTGTTCCAAATATGGGACGTTGACCTTTCTGGCTCTCTGTTAAAGTGTTCTGCTTTTGCTTTAATAAAAATTATCTGTGAGATATTTTTTCTTTTGCCAGGAAGATTTTATTATGAGATAGACAGAACCCCACTTTGGGCACACTTCCAACAGGCGTAAGTGCAGAGCATTTCATGTCATCAGGACTGGACTGGGCATTCGCTCTCCACTCAGAAGTGGATCTGTGAATGATTTGTAACTCCAGGCTCAAGATGTGACTGCAGTTCACAAAGCATTTGGTAGATGAGTTCAGTTCTGCTGAACTGCTTGCTGGCAAACTACATACAGCCACCTAAGCACTTAACAGCTAAAACCAGGGTTCTTGCAGTTAATGCCTGTTTAGCTCTCCTGCTAAAGCTTTTGCTCGAGCTATAACCACAATAACTGAGAATTTCTGGCCCAACCAGGATTAGGTAGCAGTTATGCTGGAAGGTCTGGGAATGACTGGTACTCAGCACGGATGCCAGTTTAGGGTCTTAATCCTTTTGTGGGTCTGTCTCTTGGCCTTAGCCTGGATGTTCCTGTTACATTCTTACCTTAATCCTGGGATTTAGTTTCCTAGTGAACTTGTGGTGGGCTTCCACTGTAGCTGATGATCTGGGGTGGCCAAATTTACGCACAGGATAGAGGGAAGTAATGCTGGAGCAGATAAGCTCTATTTCCTTATGTATAATGTGCAGAACAGAAACTAAGCAAAATTCAAGGCTCAAAGCAATTCCAGAGGGAGGGGTTTGTATCAACATAAAATGTTTTCTTCTTAAATAAAAATTTATCTCCAGATAGAAGAAATAAATGAACAAATAAGGCGAGAGAAAGAAGAGGCAGAGGCTCGTATGCGCCAGGCAACAAAGAGCTCAGAGAAGTCGACCGCTGGTGGCGGAGGGGGGAGCAAAACCTGGCCAGAAGATGATCTGCAGTTGTTAATTAAAGCTGTGAACCTCTTCCCAGCAGGCACTAATTCAAGGTACTTCTTAGTTTTGGTGTTAAAAGCTAACTAACAATTTTTAAGTAAATAGCAAACATAATACAAACTATTTGCAGACCACCTTATGTATGATGTCAATTTTAAGGACTCTGTAGGTTTCCTCCTTTTCCTTGGCTGTCAAGCAGCCTGTGGTTTCTCTTCTGTTAGCGCTGTGCTGTATGTGTGTCTGGAGTTATCTGTGGCCCTAAATCTTGGTTCTGGCCTAAACTCAGGCCTCAGTCCATCAGCAAGGTTCTGCCCTGGTGCATGTTTGCACAGGGCTCGTTACAGGCTCCAGTCATTAAAGCACAGAACAAAACTGGAACGCTGTCATGGTCCTGCTGGGTGGGAGTGCAGGTGTGGAAGCTGCTTGCAGTAGCTTCACAGTGAAAGTGAGGCTGGTTTCTCTTGTACTTGTTAGGAGAACATAGAGAGAGGAGAGTTAAGCGCCTCTTCTCTCTTTGAGAGAGAGACAAAGGAAAAAGGGAAAGGCTGGGACTCACAGAAAGCAGCACTGGTGATCAGCTTCCTCATGCCTTAAATCCTGTTCCTTCCTAGGACTGAAGTACCTTCTTCCACTTAGGATTCAAAGATTTAAAGCCTCTGTTACAAGATTTGGATGCCTAACCTAAAGCAAACAGAACAAAACAGGCTGTCATACTCTCTATGGGGGCGGTAGGGATGGTACCAGTATCGTTTCTGCACTGCATCTCAGCAGTCAAGGGTACTCATCAAGAACTTGGGCCTGGATCTGTGACCCTCCTGTCTGATCAGGCGCACATCCTCCCCTCTGTTTTCTAAGAATGCACTAGGAGTAATTTTGGCACTAGGGGTGTTCCAGCTCTCTCCTCCTGGACCCTTTTTATCTGGTGGTTTCGCACTCCTTTGAGGGGCGTTGGGAAAGCAGGGTTCATAACCTCCCAGCCATTCCAGGGCAGTTGCAGTATTTAATATTGGCGTTGTGTAGGAATTCAGGTAGCAACAGCTGAGCAGAGCTTTGAGGATTACAGTTTTACACACCTACATTCTACCCCCATGCCTTTTCTGTATGAGGAGCCAAGAACATCACCCAAGCTGACTGAATTCTTGAGGGAAACTCAGCACTTAGTGACTAAAAGCTTTCCACAGTAGTTACTGTGAATTTTCATGTACTAAAGTATGATTAAACGTGCTTAAAATTGGTATACATGTGTTCAGTTGTGTACAGAAGCTTGATTGTAGCTTGCGTGAGGATAAGCTATCATGAAACATGCTGGGTTTTCCCCTTTCATCCTTGCTGCAGGTGGGAGGTTATTGCCAATTACATGAACTTGCACTCTTCCACTGGAATAAAACGAACAGCAAAAGATGTCATCAATAAAGCAAAGAGCCTCCAGAAGCTTGGTATCTTTATTATATCTTATTTTGTACTGAGATGGTCTACATGCTTCTATACAGCTTGATTTTCTTTGAACAGCGTTGTGTTTGTGTTGTGAGAAAATGCTCTGTATATCCCAAAAGGAAATGTAGTTCAGGTGGAAAATTCAGAGGAGCATTTCTGTGACTGGGTGTTGTCACACTAGGAGCTATCATGAGTGAATCTCAGGAATTCTTTCAATCTGATGTGCTGCACCTGTAAATGTCTAGGCTTTATTTATTGCCTAGGCTTTTTCATACTCACAGTGGGAGGAGCTGTCTGATCAGGAAGGTATCTGGTATAAAGGGAACTGATGAACCCACAGAGATGCTTTATAAAGGTGGATGGGATTCAACAGCAGAGCCAGACAGCTAAATTAATGTGGCTCTTGTAGTAAATGGAGCCCAGAGAGCTGGGATGCTGAGAAGAGGCTCTGGAATATGTGCCCAAGGAGAAACAAAACATGCCACTATAGAAAAAACAGCCTTGAAGTTGTTTCTCTGTGCAAGGAGGACAGACTTCCCCGGTGCTCCTCATGCCCCTCTGACACACTGATAGCCTGGGTAAGGCAGGAGATGTGCTGCAGCCCTTACATGAGACAGTAATCCCTTCTGATCTCAGTGGAGCAGCAGGTCCAGGCTGCAGTTTATGTGGAGGAGGTACTCATCCGAGCAGTCTAAGCAAGGTAGGAGCTGGAAGGGCTGACACTGAGCAAAATGTATTGGACCCTGCAAGATGTGTATCTACCAACCTCTTCGCCACCATTTTAAAGGAAGTGTAATTAGGGGCTTTTTTCACTCTGTGCCTGTTAACTTACAGTGATCTGCTACAGTGTGTTTGTTACTACATCTGGCTTTTGTTTTGTTGCGGTAACTGTTCTGTTCAACGTCTGTGCCTAACAGACCCTCATCAAAAAGACGACATCAACAAGAAAGCGTTTGACAAATTTAAAAAGGAGCACGGTGTGGTGCCTCAGATGGACAGTGCTGCCCCCTCGGAACGATTTGAAGGTAAAGGGGAGAAGGGAGCCCTCCCTGCAGAGCTGTCTCCTCTGTGCACCTCTGTAAGAAAGTGAACTAGAACTTACTTGGCTTGCTCACAAACAAGCTTAGTAGTGAGTAGGAAGGCTCAGTTACTGGATGTATTTATTTGTACACTTGGTACAACCCAAGGTAAATACAGTGACAGTTCGAAATGCTTCTTGGTTAAATCCGAGATCATGTGTTCCTCATTTTCAGGAAAGAGTAGGACTTGAGATACAGGCCCAGCTTTGAGATACAGCTAAGCTTTGGTCTCCTGTTAAACACCATCCCATCACATACCCCAAAACAAAAGGAATGTCGTTGCCCTGGGGATGTGGTTTCACAGGACAGCTGTGGTTGTCTAACACCTGGCTGGCAACTAAAGACATTACCTTCCAAAGCCTCTGTGCTGTATTTAAAAATCACAGGGTGTTTTGGTGTTTTTTTTCTTCCCAGTATCTGCTGGATAGCCCTTAGATCAAACTAGTTGGATCACAAAACTGCAAGGATTTTAAATCAATTAAGTTTTTTTTACAGTATTTTCTTATGCTTATCTCAAGGGTTCATTGCTAAACTTCTATTTTTTGCTGTCACTTTTGCACTTGAAAACAGGATCACCTTTAGATTCCTCCCCTTGGACTACAGAAGAACAAAAGCTTTTAGAACAAGCCTTGAAGACTTACCCAGTAAATACTCCTGAGAGGTGGGAGAAAATAGCAGCAGCTGTCCCAGGCCGGTCAAAAAAAGACTGCATGAAGCGATACAAGGTGAGGTTCTCTGACCTCCTTCTGGGATTCACCCAGGCCCTGCTGGAATCCACTGCATTTACTGTTCCCATCCCTCCCTGGGGCTGTGTCTGACAACAGCAAACTGGCACAAGGTGGAGCTATAGGAGGAACTTTTTTTTTTTTTTGTAATTCAACCCAAGAAGAGCAGTAAGGACTAGTTTTTCTTCAGTGAAGGTAGTACAGCTGGGAAGGAGAGTCTGCCTCATGGCATTTCTCTTACATTAGAGATTGATGTCCTGTCCCCAGCCCCCTTTTTATTTCCTTTTGTACCACAGGGGAAGTAGGCGGGCGTTGACCTCCAACACCATTGTTTTCGGGTATTAAAGGGGTCCGGTTCCTCACTATGTTGGAGTGAGCGGAGTGTTTCAGGCTGGCCACAAGGAGCGCCCAAACCCAGGGCAGAGTTAAGCTGCACGTTTTAAACAAGTTTGCTTTGTGTTTTTTCCCCAACTCTCCAGGAACTCGTTGAAATGGTCAAGGCAAAGAAAGCTGCTCAAGAACAAGTGATGAATGCTACTAAAGTCAAGAAATGACTTTTACTGACAATCTTTTGTTTTATAATAAAAATGCAAATACTATACATGTTTTCATTCCTTCCTTAATTATACAGATACACAGGACCACGTTTGGTGCCTGAGTTTTAATCTTCTCAAATGCATTTCTCCCAAGTCAAAAGCTCTAAGTAGGGGATGGCGGTTTTCTTTCTTCTTCTTTTCTTCTTTTCTTTTAAAGCTCAAACTCGAAGTTCATGTTGTTCACTACTCACGAAGCCAATACATGCCACTGCAGATTTTGTTATACTCTGGAAGTTGTTCAACTGGGCCTGGAATTTAGAGGAAGTTGACCGTGACACATGCTAAACTGCTGAGGAAGGCTGTAGAGGAGTTACAAGAGGAGAACTTTGCACATACCCACGGCAGCGACTGCAGGACGCTTATCATAGATGTACTTTGTGCAAACTTCTCTGATAGTTTGGGCATCAATAGCCTAAAATGAGTAAAGAGGTGTTTGTTACCTACCCTGTCTGAAACAGTAGCAACAGGCAGGGATCTGGATTTCTTTTGTACAATCCAGGGGAACAGGCAACAGAACAGTTAGAAATGTTCTCTGTTGGAAGCAGTCTAACCTCGGTACTGTTACTTCCTATAACAATTAAGAAATCTAATTACTACACTAAGGGCCTAATTAAAAATGTACAGCAGGAGTGCCACTCACTTCAATTCTGGCCTCGAGTTCTGGAATTGGGATTCGGCGCTTATAACATAGCATTTGTCTTCCAATGTCTTCACAGATTGGGGTGGAGCCTAAACCAGGAGAAAATGTGCTTCAGTTATCAGTGTACAACTGCAGTAAGAAAAAAAAAAAAAAAAAGCTCTTCCAGTCTCACCATCAAGTTGTAGCAGCATATTTGTCTTTAGAAGATTTTTTGCTCGAGCTACTTCATTTTCTGTGACACTTGTGCAAAGTCTTATCCTGAAAAACAGTTTAGATCCAAAAAGCATTGGATAATGCTAACACATGGCATGCAGAGGGCTGTACACCTCTTTGCCTCGGGCACTCAGTACGCCCACCCAGCACGTCTGAAAACAAGCCACAGGATGCACAGAAGCAGCATGATGAAGTAGGATTTTTTCTTTGGAGGCATACCAGCATTCAGAACAAGTTTTTCCCCTTACAAGGGCTGTGTTTCCTTTAATAAATGAATGTTTCCAGCCACATGCAGCCCATACTTGCTAGTTGGAGAATGGCTGTTGGTAAGTTAATAGGAGACAAGCAATTAGAGGTAATTAGCCCAGCAGGCAATCCATTACTTCTGGGCCCTCGGTAAAGGCAGTAAACTGTAAATGACAGGACACTGCACAGAGAAGCCTCTACAAGGACGGAAGGATGCAGCAGTATTTTCCTAACTCCTGTCACATGCAAGCAAAAAGAAAATCACTGCCATATTTCCCTTGTAAAAGCAACAATATTAATTACAGTTCACACGTATTCTTCTGGGGGAGAAAAACAAACCTGAGCCCTAACCTAACTCTTTCTAAGGCTGCCAGAAGCTGGCTGCTGGGACTGTGCATCTCATGTGTCAAAGTTTAGAACTAGATGTGTTTGTTTTTCCCAAGCAAGCCTAAGCTGAGAAATAAAAATCTTTCCACATAATTGCTATTTGTCCACAGAAAACGATGTTTTTAGAGGAACCGCAGTTTGCTTACCATTCTCTCTGAACAAAGTGCACCATGTCCTGTATAGTTGACGGCTCACAGACCATATAGAGTCCCCACAGCCCCGTGTCAGTGTAGCAGGTGTTGAAGGACTGGAAGCTATGACACAGGTTACCGTGGCAGGCAATCTGAGCAAGTTTACTGGATAAATTCTGCTGAGGCAAGAGAAGACACATCTCATGAATTTTCTGAAGGCTAGTTACTAGTGTCCTGTTTCCAGTGATGACAGAACACGCAGTAGCATCATGGGCTCCAGCAGCAGCTATGCAGCCAGGTATCAGCTTTTCATCTCCACCGATTTTTCCCTGCACGTAACCTCACACTTCCAAGTAACAGCGTAGATTTAAGCCGAAATCATAAAGCCACAGAGTTCAAGGATGGGACAGTCAGCGATACCCACGTGGTCTGGTAACACACAGGTGTCAAACACTCCACTTCCCACAAGGGCTGGCAGACCTCAAGTCACCTCTTCTGCAGTGGTTTAGAACCACTTCCTAAGATTTTCTTAGATCTTGGGCAACAAACTCAGACTCCCAACTGGTTTCCCCTGCCCTGCTTTAATGAAGGATCTCCAGAAACAGCTACCAGGTCACAGTAACGCCCTCAGGCATGCCTGCAGCGGGTCTGCGCCGGCAGCACCCAGGCAAGCACTTCTCACCAGCCCCATTCCAAGCAGGGAGGTGCTGGCAGCCTCACTTACCACGCCTCCTCCGAAGGATCGATCCCAGTTACCTATCAGAGTATTTGCCACCATGAGGGGGATGGTGTCTGGGTCAGACCAGCCAGCTGCTTCAACAGCGATGGCAATGTGCGCCAAGGGCATCTTGTCATCTCTGATGCGGATCTGCGGGAGCACACGAGAGCAGCTGCAGGACCACCGCACACAGTAGCATGCGGGAGAAACATCAGGAGGCAGACAGTTCCGCTGCAGGCAGGGAACCACAAATGAAAGCGCACAAAGCTTTATTTAACATCCGCCTTAACTAGTTGTGCTCCAGCCGTTTCAGAGCACTCTGCCACATGCCCAGAGAGGGTGTTACAAGTCGTCTTAGAGCAAACACCAGGCAGGAAAGGTGATGACTTTTCAGTATCTGAATACAGCTGGGAATGCATCACATATGCCTCAGCTCTTTGCCATATCCTTTAAGTTAGTGATTCCCAACGAGCGGGAATGCTCCGACAGTGCAGGCAAGGGAATAAAAGACAAGTAGCAGCAGGGTAAGGAGGCATTCCTCCAGGAACTGATGCAGCAGAGAAAGTGGCGGGGGCGAGGCTCACCAAAGAAAAGTTGGTAAGTTCTGCTTCAGAGAGCAGTTATTCCGGTTGCCCTCACTGTGGGCAAGAAACCTTTCAATCTGCAAAGTGTGGAGCTGAGCTCTCCTCCACAGACAGCACATGTCACTTGTGCTTCAGGGGGACAAAAGCCATCTCAAAGAGCCACTGAGCAGCTTACCTCGCTGCCTGTGAAGCTACACGGCGGCAGGGGCGGCAGTCCTCCTTCTGGAGCAGAGGGCAAGTTACCAAAATGGCATTTTGCTAGGTCCAGTAGCTCGTCATGGGAGACCCCTGAGCAAAGATGGTTCACATACTGTGTAATGTTACTCTGTAAATGTTCATGTAAATTGCTACACAGCTTAAAGACTCACCCAGGCAGTAATTTATGGTTCCCCCCCTTTAATGCCACAATTGCAGATTGCTCACAGCCCCATTATGCAGAGTTAGACCATGACTGAGAGCAAACAGCTTGATGTGGAATATAATTTCAAGCCTAAGCACTACTTCTCCCTCCCTGCGTTTCTTGCTGCTCCCTGTTCACACCGACCTCCTCCCAAGCCCTTCTTCCCATGCCCACGTGGAACAGTGACCTTCCCCTCCAATTCAGTTCTAGTTCTTGGTTTAAGAATGTTTCTGGAATTTTACTAAGGGAAAAAGGGAACAGAAGTTCAAAGGCTACGAAGGCAGGAACTGAACATGCAGGGCTAACAATGAGCACCCGGCGCCTCCTGAACAATGGGCAATTCATCGGGCTGTTCCCAGAGACTCCAAGACTGTAGTTTTAAGCATGGTTTCACATCAGCCAGGGTGAATAACTCATACTGACCTCCAGCAGCAGCCAGGACTATTCTGGGTCCTTTGTAGTGTGTTGTTATGTACTCCACCAAGTCATTACGGTTTATGGATCTGGAAACAGGGAAACATCGCTACCATTTCAGTAAAGTTTATTACAAGAAGAAGAAATGAAAGTACAGAATAACACAGCAGCAAAATAATTGCAAGTTCTGCGTGTGCACTGATGCAAAAAGCTAAGTGCAGCTTCCTAAAAAGGAAACAGGAACTTGATGCATTTTGTTTTTCAAAGCTCTTGCAGCTTCCCGATAAAGAATAAGAATTACTGCTCTGCTCCCTGCCGACCTCAGTCAGGTGCAGACAGGATCCACTGGTGGTCTCACACTGGTTTTAAAGCAGCACATTTAGAAATCTCCTGGTCTGCACAGCTACAGATGCTGAAGGAGCAGCATGGACACAGCTTCACCTACAGTAATGCTTAACACCTGACCGACAGGAAATTTTGTGTTAGATGCTTCTTTAACAAACAGGAGGAAATACTGGCCAATAATGAAGGTGTGCATTGATGACAGCTGAAGTTCACACACACTTCGATGCCTGCATAAAGGGCAATTTTAAGGCAACAGGGAAATTCTTACAGTTATATGTAATGCAGCTTCACCTACCTTCCAGGGCAAAAATTATAACTGAAGTGGTTCCCTACATTTTCAGAGCAATCTTTTAAATATAAAAGTTATCACACAATTAAAGACAGACATAAACTTGGACATACTTGATGTTTTCAGTGGGTCCCAGAATAGTCCTTCCCAGGGCTGTTTTCTGATAGGCTGTAGCATGAAGGTAATCAAAGACAACTTCCTGTAAATTTGTTTCAACCTCCTGCATCTCTCGAAGTATAACTCCTCGCTCACGCTCAATCTCTGCTTCTCCAAGCGTACTGTTCTGAATTATGTCAGCGAGGATCTCCACAGCTAATTGAAAATAGAGATGGGAAAGGAAACTGGGTTTTCAGACTACCAGAAAAATCTGGTTCCAAAAGTACAACTCAACCCAAAGCACAGGTAGCCCAAGATTTTCTAATAAAACTTGCAGTTTGGACTTTTAAAAACTTAAAATTATTTAGAAGGATGCTAAAATGCTACAGCTTTGCTTTAAACAGGACTTGCTCTGCAGGAAAGAAGTCCAAAAGGCATTTCTGGGGAAAAGTCCAGCAGACAAAAATGTTTCAAGAATCAATTTCATTTCTGGCATAATCCTTTCCAAACCTGCCCTCTTACATTCAGTGAAGTTCAGGAAAGGACTTTTCACCCAAGAAAGAAAGGACTGCTAGGCTGCAAACGCATCATCACGAGTTGAATAAGCATTTTGTTCCCTGCTGCTTTTCTGATGAACGAACGCAGTTACCTCTTGGTAAATCTTTTGAAAAAGCCTTTGCATAATACACTGTTTGTTCCCTGGACGTGTAGGCGTTCAGATGAGCTCCCATGTTCTCAATTTCTAGTTCAAGGTCTAACTGAGATCTCTTTTTTGTACCCTGAAAAAAAACAATAAGGAAGTCAAACCAAACCTTTGAATTCACCTACTCATCATTACAACATCTTGTCTGCAGAAGTCAAGGCCAAGAGAAAGAGCCTTCTGAAATGAAAACTGGCATACTAATCTCTCCAGTGTTGAAAGTCAAATATAAATCCTGCTATGCTCACAAATGAAAACAAAAAGCAGGGAAATGGTGGACTATGTGTCTTCTAACATACAAAAAGTTAAAGGCAAGTTAAAATCAGACCTGTATTACTGATCTACAGCTCTGCATCAGCTACACTGGACTAGAAATTTAGCTCTGTGTTCTAACTGAAACCAAAGTCCAGGTTGCTTTCCCCTCTCTCCTTGATTTGAAAGCTGTATTTAGACAATTCTGACAGAGTTCCTGTCACTGATCTCTATAAGATGACGAACTTAGAAACTCATTGTAAATTTGTAACTCAATACTAATACCTTAAAAGCCATATGCTCAAGAAAGTGAGCAGTTCCATTGTTCTTCTCATTTTCATACCGGCTTCCGGCATCAATCCAAAGCCCAACCTAATCGGAAAAAAAAAAGAAAAAAAAAATCAGTTTACCAGCCAATAATGCAGCTTTGCTGTTCTTCATGTATGAACTACACTTAGATTTTCAAGACCTACTTTTCAACAGCTTTTTCCTTAAGTGAACCAGGTTTTGAAAGAAAAAAAAAAGAATGGATCTTCATAGAAATCTAATCACAAAACATGAAAGCCTTAAGATTTTTATTTCCCAGCATAATTTAAGAACAATTGCTAATAAACATTGACAGAATTCAACTCAGTTCCACGAGTAAACAAGTTATGAAAAAACATTCCCCTTACAAGTTACCTACTGTGCATGTTGAAAGTCCAGAGTCTTCAGAAGCTACTTGCAAGCCATTTTCCAGAGGACTCACCCGAGTCTCAGGAACATTTAAGACTACTTCTGTTGCTGCCCTGGCAGCTCTGAACGTGCCTGTTCCCACATGTACACGCTGTAAGAAAAAGGCATCAGTCATGCTTAGACTGGAAGTGATATCACAGGATGCTCTTCTAAAAATGTATTCCTGACTGTAAATATGAGTTCTGGGATCTTTTTTGAAACATGCATTTAAAAAATAAGGGTTTTTACGCTGAGTTATTCACAAACAATTCACACAGGGATACATCGACCGGCTCAGAAAAAAAAATAAAAATAAAAAACACATCAAGACAACTACAATGGAGCACACTGCACGCTTCCTTCCAACCAAATGTTCTGGTAGAAAACAATGTTACTGTCAATGTTACTGTCAATGTTACTGCAAGCCACACTTGTTTCCCAGCTCTGGCAGCAAGAGCCTGCAGGAACCTGCGTGTGTCCTTTAGCACCTGAAGTCCTTTTGGACATCTCTTTTCTAACGTGAGGGGAGATCCAGTTCATGGGCCTACATCCAGGACTGCAAACCACAGTCATCTGCTGTTCAGAATAAGGCCAGATACTGAAATGGCCACCTTACAGCTAAAGCACATTAATCCAGGAGGAGATGCGATAAAAAAAAAAACTTCATTGCACTTGTTCAGCATCAATAAATGTAAATATATATATCCCAACTGAGTACTCCAAGCAATAAACTATTCCAGAAATGATTATTTCAAACGTACTGAACAAAGATTTCCCTCACTATGTGACTGCCCTGAACATGCAGTACAAAACCCAGCCCTCACCCACTCCCCTCCCTGCCAGCAGGCCGGCTCTCGGCACTCGCACGCTGTGGGATCACAGGACAATTCAGGGTGGAGGTCTCTCGACCGACCTCCCGCTCCAAGCAGAAGCAGCGATGGACTCAGACCTGTTTGCTCAGGGGGCTGGGTTTGTTGTTCTGCCTCTGCTCAGCTCGCTCCAGCTCATGGATGTCTTTCTGACACCAGGGTGCCCAAAAGGAGGTGCCATCTTCTAACGCATATTGCCCGCCCCCCTGAGGGGACGCCCGCCCGCGCTCACCTCCGCCGGGCGGAGACTACAACTCCCGCCATGCAGCGCGGCAGCCTGCCCTCCCAGATCCCCCCGGACCCCGCGCTAGGACTACAACTCCCAGCGTGCACCGCACCACGCGGCCTCCAGCCGCCCCCTCCGCACTGCGGCAGCCCGGGCACCAGCGCAGGGAGCCATTGAAGCGCTGAGCCCTCCCGCAACTCCCTCCCCTTCCCCGCTCCGCTGCCTACCCGGTCCCCCGAGCCCGACGACCGCACGAGGCGAGCACACCAAGGCAGGAAGAGCCGCCGAGCCGCTAAGCGACCCGTGGACGCCGCCATGTTCGCGAGCGGATAGGCGGGGTGCTGCGCAGGCGCAGAGCCGGCCCCTCCGGAGAGCTCCCCTCAGGCCGCACCGCCCCTGCGGGAGGCTGCCGGCGGGGCGGGCGCTCCTGGCAGCGGGGTGCTGGCGCACCGGGAGCTGGGTTATTAAAACGACGCCAGACGCGGCCGCTTCCCGCTGTCTGCCCTTTTCTTGACCAGCCTCCGCGTCACCGCGGACTCCTTTCTCCTCCGAGCCCCCTGTGGGGGTGTCCGGACCCTGAAGGCGGGGGGGAGGGAGCACCGACACCGCGGCCTCCGTTTTGCTGCGGCTGATCCTGGCGGGCCGCTGCCTGGCTGCGGGGAGGGGGAAGTTTGTATTCCTCACAAAAGCATTGCTCCGCAACAGTTCGTGTTTTCAGTGGGATGCTCCAGCAAGCCACACTCAAAGTCAGCTATGGGAGAGCTGGTTAGCTGTAGGCTGCTGCAAAATAGGCCCAGGTTTAACCATCCTGCTGTTTTAATGCTGCTGCACAGAACAGCACAATTCAGAAATGTCATTTTTCCTCCTAGCTGACAGTTTCTGCAGCCAGGAGGCTGGGTGTTCCTGAGGCGGTTGGTGTGCTGCTGTGGGTAGAGCCGTTTGTTGAGCCTCCTGTTGCCGTGCAGCACACAGTTGGGATAGGCTTCAGCGTTTCCATCAGACAGAACCAGTCCGACTGGGGAAATCCAGGGTAATAATACCAGGTCTTGTATTGCGATGTGTTCCAAACATATGGAATGTATCCAAGAGACTGGACTGTAAAGAAGGCTTCATCTGCACCAGCAGATATTCTCCAGCAAGGCCAACTGGCGGGAGCGGCCCTGTGCGGGAAGGGTCCCTGGCAGAAGCCAGGTGTGGGCTGGGAAAGGCAATTCCACTTCAGTGTCAGGCGTTCCACATTGCTGGGCATGCTTTGAGTGTATGGGTGTAGATAAACATGCACAGACACGCAGAAAGCAGTGCTATCAGCTTTCATTTCCTGTTTTTTTTTTGTTGTTGTTGTTGTTTGTTTGTTTGTTTGTTTGTTTTACTTTTTTCTGCTGGAGTTAAGGGCCTTTGACATAGTGCCCTTAGTGCCCATAGAAATACTCCCTCAAAAATGCACCAGTTTTTGGTACAATTTTTCCTAAGCCAGGGTCTCCGCTCTGCCTCAGAGTGCAGCACAGTACCTGTGACAACCCCTGCCTCAGCACAGATATTGCGAAGCTTTTCTACTGCTGTCTTGCTCTGCTCCAGAAAGAGAGAAAGCTGGGCTCCAGGCAGATGACTGGAAGGCAGAGGAACACTCCTGGATCCTGGACACCAGATGTAGTATCAGCTTCTCCCCACTTCCTTCAGTGCCTGCCATCTGTGCCTTCTGTGTTTTCCTTTTTAATACATGCAGTCAGTTTCTGGAAAAGCTCAGTGTTAAGAGCTGACTGCAGCCCTTGGTCCCTGTCTCTTGTCCACAGCTGTGTTTGCACATTGAGTCTCAACAGTGGTGAGAACTCAGGATCTCACTGCTCGGTGTGAGCTATCTCCTACAACTGCCAAGATTCTGTTATTCAGAGTTAATTCACAGAAGCTGTCAGAAATGATGTGTGTGTGTGTGTGTGTGTGTGTCCCAATGTTAATTTCAGTGTTGATTTTAGGTGGCAAAACTACGGGAATCACAAACGACCGTGATGACTGCTAGCAGTTCCTGAGCTGTCTCAGAAGCTAAAGCTTGACCAGGCTATTCACAGTTATTCAGACTCCAAAACATGCGGTAACATCAGAAATGTCACTGCATATAAATAAATATGTGTATTTTTTTCTGGAATATTTTTTCTGTGGGGGTAAGTTCTTATTCCCTTAGCAGTTCAGAATGAAAATATACTGACTGCCTTAAAAAGTTTGCACTGTCACTGTGAACACTGTCTCTCTAAGCAGAAGCTTTGATCCTGCGGAGGGGCCTGTCCAGTTTCTGTCACAAGGACAGAAATGCACAGGGACTGCATGAAAACAGTAAAAACAAAAGCACAGCGTACTGCATACATTTGAAAATAAAAATGGAAATTGTTGTTAACGCATTTATTAAAATACAAACCTAAATGCCAGGAAACTAGATGTTGCTTAGTTTGACAGACAGCCTTTGATTGCACATGTAACTGTAGATATCTGATTTAAATTATTGTTGTTAGTGTTATTTTTCTCCCTATACTATTTTACTGCCCACATAACCTATGTCACAAGCATTTTTAGCTGCAATGCAGGCACAGCTTTTCACCAGAGAATTTACATTGGAGGCAAATTAGTTTCTGTGGAATAGAAAATCTATCCCTATGTGAAGCTAGCCGCTTTTTTTTTTTTTTTTTAATTCAGTCTAGTTTCTCCCTTTTTAGTTGATGCATATTCAAAAGATCCATCCAGTTCCAGGGTTCCTTATTTCAGATGCATCTCTGTCAAGTTGTAAAATAAAAAAGCAAAGCACCAAACTGTGCATTTCAAAATTAAAATTAAGCTTCTCTTCCACTTTACAGTTAGATCTAACTGATCTCATTATGCTGGGATTTATCTCAAAGACTTCACTAAGCCATTAGCCATCCTAGAAATTTGAATCCTTGCTAGACATAGAATTACAGCTTAAGATAAACTGATTATCCTCATAATATGTCTCCTACTTAACAAAATAGCAGTGTCTCATATGTAAATGCAATCTAAAATTTAGCATTCAGCAAAGGTCATTAGAGAGGTGCAACTTTAAATCAAGAAATGTTGTTATTCAGCAAAAAATGCAATAAAATAAAACAAATACTGGTGCTCTAGCAGTATGATCTGAATATAAAACATCTACTAAAGTCCTACAAAACACTACTTTTTAAATGGTTTTAACCATCTCTTTTTAGAATCAGGTTATTTAGAAACAGGCTATTATAATCAAGAATGCTCACAGTATCCCTCTGGTTTAGGTAAACAGTATTATCTGCAGCTTTCAGATGGAGAAATGAGACCTTTCTTCATAGGTCTTATGCATTGAGTCTCAAGCAACAGTGAAGGTGAAGGGCCAGGATTCGCAGAGGCAAGTTCTGTATAAACAAGGTCCTTGTAATTTATCCTGCATCGTCAACGTGGTACATAAACAGCTCCGTGCCAAGTTCAGGATGCCATGTAGCCTTGTGAAGTGGGTGGATGATAGTGGTGAGATCCTCAGGATGACAATCTGGTTCCTTCAAATCCAGACTGCAGATTTCACCCTTAGTACAAGCAGCTTTGCATTTTACACTAAGTAGCTGTTTCAGATTAGCATTCCCTGTAAACAAGATGGGACTTTTGGTTTTTCAGCAGGCTTTACAGTCCAAACTGGTCAGGAATAGCACCAAAAGCCGTAGTAAAGCACAGTCTGAATTATACAATTTCAATTTACTTCCTAAGAAAATGAGGTTTCTGTGCTCATTACTGTACAACAGCAACCAAACTCGACACAGAGTACTCAAAGATAATGGCACTGCTGTGTTTCATGAAAATGAGTGGCCAGGAAGCTGCAGCTGAGGAGGAGGCTGTAGTTTGAACTCACACAGTTTTAGAGCCCACACTGGGGAGAGATTGTGTTACAAATACCCAATACAAAAAAAAAAAAAAAAAAAGATTCAGCTGCTTTCAGTGCCCATATATCTGTCTGGTTGCTCACAGAGTAATATTTCCACTTTATAAAAAATTCCGTGCAGTAGCAGTGGAAGTGATGTAAATCAGAGATCTGCATGTTCCAACCTGATGCACACACAACCATGTGTCGACACAGGGGCTGAACACCACACTTCGAAACCAGCGCTGGTGAACTAGAATGACAATCTTGACATGAGCAGAGCACGATCACATCAAAGGGATTTTTTTGCAATTGTATAGATAAAATACTTCTCCCAAAATAAAAACAACCCTGCCAGCAAGACACACTGTCCTGATCAGGTTCCTATGGAAGTGGTCTGGAAGTGTTATCCCAAGTTAGAGATTGATTCAACCCCAGTCAACAGGCGACAGCAACTCAGCATCAGAACAGCGCTGCTCAGGAGAAAGACCTTCAAAACTGCTGAAACAGCAGAGAGTAAACGCATTAACGATTGAAATTGCCTGCAGCTAAACTACTGGTTAGTGCTGGGTTTGCTCTTGTGGAGTCATCATGTTCACTGCTTATTTACAATCCACTATGTTTTAAAAGCCACGATACAGTATTGCACTTAATGAACATGCCAAAATACTGCTGCCAGGAACTGCGTTTAGCTTAGCCAAGCAAGCAGAATTCAAATGAGCCTAAAAACATGGGCTGAAGAAATGATACTTCCTTGGATTCATTTATTTTAAATTTTATTTTATTTTTTTGTGAACAAAGTTGTTTCAAGTGTATAAATCAAGCTTTATGGACACGGTGTTGTACGATTTTCATGCCAGCTGCTCACTGGCATCTAGCTGATTATTTTTATCACTATTACCTATAGATTATCTTCCAGCTAATTAAATTGCAAATAACTTTTCCTTCCCATGGCTTCTGGGCAAAAAGTGCCTACAGGCCACTGCGATCAGTCTTTAGCACTCTCGAGCTGTAAGCAAGTATCTCCAAATTTGACATAAAAACCACTGGCTGAATTTATACCATCTCATTTGCTCATTAAGAGAGCACTCTTTTGAAGCCGCTGATTAAAAACTTTCTTCAGGGAATATTATAGTATTCTATCTGCTTGCAGTTCTTTTTCCTCAATGATATCTATGCTCTGAAATAAGAAAGAGGGACCTGTCACCAAGTACCAACAACTTACTTCCTAAGTTCTGAAGACTTTTATCAGAAAGATAAATTGGTGGAGTTTGGGTGGTTCATAACAACACATTGTTCTTTCCAAGAAGAACATGCCAAATGAAAGATTCAGTCTGATGCAACTCAATAGGAAATTACTGTGGATAAGTTCGTTCATCTGATCAGGTTTCTTCGTAGCTTTTAGCAGGCTTACTACAGAACAAGGATCTTAGAAAACAGTCCTTTTTTATTGCCTGTGTTGGCATTCTATAGAAGTGTT
>VXAV01003824.1:75973-90439 GCA_013399715.1 Alectura lathami
TGACTCCAGCCACATTCAGGTGCATTGCTTTATGTCGTTATTCTGATTTGATGGTGGGTAACTTCCTCAAACTGCAACATTTATTTCAACCTTTTGCTCAGTTTAAGAAAAGGTCACTTTATAAAATATTTTCTCCAAAAAGTAATTAAAAGGGCACTGAAATTGTTAGTATAATTCAATAGAAATTAACATAGTTGCTGAAAACTGAAATTAATATTCTTGCTAATATTAGAATTTGGCACTTCAAGTAGGAGAGATAGCCACCGTCCTGTGATTCTGTGATTAATTCCTTCTCTGTTCTGAAATCATTCAGGTAACAATGCTGTGAGCATCTTAAGGATCTGCAGAAGGAAAGCAGACTTTCAAAACCTTTTNATGCTATTATAATACCCAAATAACTGAGTTTTCTCTTTTATCCCCTCTCTTAAACTGTTATCTCAGTCTCTAATCTCTGTCATCTCAGTAATGCTTAAGAAAGCATTAGCAAACACAAGCTACAGACCATGTCCTTTCACATAGGCACTAATACAGTGCGAGTACAGACTTACCCCAATAGTAATTGATTCAAGGCCATTTTTGTTTAGCTACCCCAGTTCCCCATTGCAGCCTACGTATAAGCAATGTATACAGACATTCAGCTTCATAGCTCTAGCCAATTTGACACCCTGTGTTGATTTCCATGACGTTGTAGACTCTCTGAGGTCCATGATGCCATCACAGTCTAGCTGGAGTTAAGTTCTTGTTCATCCCTCTGCAGTGTAGGGCTGTCCTGCACCTACTGGGCACTCTCACTCATCCCTCCTAACCAGCTCTATCAAACTAGTTCTCCGTACTCTCTCAGTAGCCAGTGGACAGAAACAAGGCAGCTCCAAGATGTGGTAATCCACTGGAGTCTNGATAAAGATACCCAACTTCAAGGCACCTACCTTCAGGCAAAACAAATCTTATCCTGAGCTCCAGGCTAGTAGTGCATTCCAGACTTTCCGTATCTAAAGATCACATCCATATATTTTATTAAATGATTAGAGGATGTTATACAGATTGTAAATGCATTTACTCAAGGGCACAACAAGCTGAACTTATAATTTGTAACGGCCTCCAGCAACATGCAACAACCTGGAAATACTGCAGCATCTTTACTTAAAGTTCTTGTCGTTAGTTAAACAGAAATTAAAACAAACACTTGAGTATTCTCTGTTATTTGTCTTTACATTAAGTTTATTTTTTGATGCTTGCACATATTTAGCATTCAAGATTGTGTAGCAATGGTATTTTGTGCTGGGTTTTTTTTTGTGAAATGATTAACCACACTGCAGAAGCTATCAGGAGAAAAGCTAGGAGTGTTGACAGATGTCTGGCAAAGAGAATGTTGGGGGTTTTATAACCTGAGAAGCCAGCAGAAGGAGTTAGGGAATATGGGGTAATACTGGTTGGATATTTCTGCCCACATAACCAAGCAGCTAACTCATTGAAGTTGATATTTAAATTTTTACATTTCAGTTAAATAGTTCAATTGCACTGAGTTTATTGGTGCATATCACTGAAGTTCTTTTTGCAGCCTGACAGATTCACTGACCTTTTTTTGTCGTTCTCAGGGAAAAAAAAAAAAAAAAAAAAAAAAAAAAANAAAGGAGCTTCTCTAACCCATGTCCCGGATAGATGCCTTTCTCAAACTCTATTATAGCCCAGACTGCCAGACCTACACTTTTTGTGGGAGATGGCTGCTTTTGCTGGTCATTTTCTTCTTAACCATTTTTCCACTTTTTTCTACTAACTCCCAGATGTTTGGCAGCCACTGCAGAGCAGGAACACCAAGCAGGTTGCCAAACATCTACTAATTCCAGACATTGTGCATGCACAGGTTTGCACTGTATTTTATTCGCACTGTGATTCCAAAAAGCTCCTTCCATCTTCTCAGAATCCATGCAGTCTGAGCCACATATTCTCAGAGAATTGTCAGGCTTGCAATGCAAGAATTTCAGCACATACACATCACTGGGCTGGGCTGTAGATAAGCAGTAAGTCTGAAACGTCCAGGACGCATTCAAGTTGACACACCTGTAAAGATCCAGCATGCCTGAAGTACGTTTGCTTTCTTCCAGCTCTGGAATTGCAATGGTATGAGAGTACCCGTGTCCCTCTGAAGCATACATTTCTCTCTTTGAAAATCCCAATTAACTATGTAAAGAAGAATTGGGTTGATAGAAGAGGCTTAAGTGATCTACCTAAGAAGCGTTTTCAAACAAAACATGGTCTTCATGGCAACAGAATGACAAACAAAAGGAGGCTTGGAGCAGGAGTCCAGGTCACAACTACTAAGCAGACTCAACAGAAGTAGGAGATGGGATGGGCTCTTACTCTGTAGCTGGTTTCAGTCCCTGATGGCACTGATGGTACTCCACAGTGGTTGCATTATTTTAAGCATTAATCATAATCTCATGTGTTTCTGGCTACCAGTCATCTCGCTAGTGTGCCAGTGCAGGCAGGTCTTCTTTCTGTACTATGTAACATATTCATTTTATTCTGAAACTTTTGTCCCCAGTCAGATATAAAAAATGAAACCAGAAAGCTTCAGAACTTGCTGCCAGCTGCGCAGTGCACAAATCTCACGGCTATTCTTTTCGACTTTCCCACTTTTTTCTTTTATTCAGATGATATCCTGTATTTTCTAGTCTTGGCTTTTTACCAGTGAAGTTGTTTACATCTCATCTTTTCTTTTTGAATTACAAATTAAGCATTACGAATAATTTTTAGTATAATTGTAGATATAGCACTATTACAAAGGATTTATTGAGACACTCAAAACTCTCCAAAGCTTCTTGAAACTATTCTTTTTTATTATTTTTCAAGGCTTTCAGCAGACTCTGGATGAATAAAAGAAGAAATATGTGGCACTAACATGCAATTTTTATTTCATCCATATAAGGTCCTCATAAATTTCTCAAAAATGTATGGATCGGCTCTCATTTCCTACATAAAATCTACCCTAAATCGTTCATATTTGAATAAGGAAAACCCATCCACACCGTTTGCAATAAAGCACCAGGAACTATGTGCATAGTTAAGATCCCCTGTCTGGGCTTTGCAGGCAAAGATTCTCAAGGCATGAATCAAAGCTCAGCGGAGTCAATGAGATGCTCCAATTTAACTCGAAGTACCTGCCTTTAAACAGACGACTTGCACAAGATGGTGGCTGATGCTCACAAGCTGAGCATGGTTTGCCCAGTTCCAAAATTACTGATTCACTTTCTACCAGACCCCAGTGTAATGTAAATTTGATTTTTTTTTTTTTTTATATGTGCTAATTTAGAATATTTCAGCCTTGGCTAGTGTCACATCTTTATTGGGCTCCTGCTGTCATCCATACCCTTATCAGTATCTGAAACCCATGCTGACTTCTTCCATTACAAACTTTTACAGATTTTACATACAGAAAAGAACATTCTTCCCATGAGGTCTGTCCTCTTGCCTCAGAAAGGTGGCAGATTTTCATCCAGTACATCCTACTTCAGACTCCTCATTACTCCAAGTTAGAGCATATGTGCTAGGAAGGCATTTTAGTCTAGTAAAAGTGCTGGGTCTGGGTTTATTTCCCCTGCCTTTGAAACATGGAGCTTCGTGTACCCAGTAATATGGTCATTGCAGAGGAAGGAATTCTCTATTTCACCCATTAACAATTCTCATTTATGCAAAACAAAAAATACAATTCTGTGCGAAATGCCATTATGATTCTGTCACCATGTTGTGAAGTCCTAGAGATCTGAATTTTTCAGAAGAGAACAGATTACTGTCCTGTAAAAGGCAGAGAACCATTGGCATAGCATGGACATTAGCAACAGCTTGTATTTGAGGCTCAGTTGTTTTTTTCTTTAAAGACTATGTTGAAGGTACATTCTGTGTTGCCCTTTACATGGGTGTTCTGGCAAATGTTTTTTTACCCAGATATGCCCATTGTTTAAGATACAGGAAATATCATGGAAAACTATAGTGAATCATGTATAAGGCTGTGACTGATTTCTTAGTGTGAGCAGTAGCTCGCTGAGGGGAGGTCTGAAGAATCATCTCTGCAACTTTTCAGGGTCAGGTTAAACAACTATCTGTCAGGAACTGATTAGACAGTGTTGATTCTGCTCTGAAGCAAAAGGATGAACTGGAAAACCCTTTCGGATCTTTTTTTTAGTCATATTTGGAGATTCAACTCCATTGTCCTCACTACTAAATTGGGAAGAAAAAGAAGGAAAAAAATGTACCAGTGTCATCTTACCAAGTTTTCTTAACTTATGGTAGGTGGTTTGTTTCTACTTGTTAAGTCTCAGCATTGCTTTATCTAGAGTTGGGCTATCCCTGGTAGAACAGTGAAACATACATGAAGCTGTGTTTTGTAAACACTTGTTTAACTTAAATCACATGAGCAGTTGGGATAAAAGAACCCTTTGATTTGTAACTACTCATTTTGTTTAAATGACAGGAATGGCAGAGATAAGAGAACACTTTGTTTAGCTTTTTCTGTGCTGGAGAACATCTCTTACTATAGCTCTGTAACCCATCATTTTGTCCAGGTCAATTTACACTTTCTAAAATTCCAAAACTGTTCTCCAAAAGTGCCCGAAAGTGACACAGGTGCACAGACAACAGGATTTAGTTTCATCTCAGCTAGCCTTGAAAACAAGATCACAATCTAACTTCTTTAGTTTGACTCCACAGAAACATATTCCTACCTTTGTAGAGGTCCTAATGAAACTAGAGGAAATAGCACTTGAAATTTCCAGGACTTCTATGATTAAACATTAACTGTGGAGTTAAACATCAGTAGGAGGACAACAGCCCCTCACTCCATTTCCCACAAAGAACCTAATCACTCGTTATTCATCTGCCTCCAAATCCATCAAGTTGTGGTTTCAAACAGCTTCCATCTCAGAAAGCAGAAAGCTTCCTGTTTAGAAGCAATCTTTGTTTCCATTTTACAGACAGTTTTATCTTCTGCTTATGTTGTTTAGGTACTTTTAATAACAATGATTATCTTTCATTAATTACCACAGTTATTTTACAATCTGACACCAAAAGAATTTTCAGTGGAAGAAGCTCACCATTGTGCAATGCTGTGCTGTATTCCTGAGTCGATTACAAGTTTTTTGAAGAAACTATACTAGAATATTTAAAGAAGCATCAATCATCTCATGAGTTATATATAATATACACAATCATTACATCTCATTTGAAAAGATAATGACTCTAATTACCTTGACAAAAATTTTTTAAGTTACCTTCATAGAGTTCACATTGCCCACAAACCACCATCAACAATTTATGCATTTTAAGTAACAATTCTGCAGTTTTGTTCTAGTTTTGCAAACACTAAAAGACTCAGTTCAGATGCATCTGTTTTCCAGTGACATCTATGCTTGCTTTCTTTCATTTATTCAGTGAACCAGCTGTGTTCACTGATGTCTGAGAAATCAAGTTCACTCCCAGAATAATTCCATTGTCGTCAATTTTGTTGCAGCAAGAACCAATTTGACCCACGGAGCTCAGTATGTTCTAGAAGGTCAGGCCTGTCAGTAGCTCAGACAGGATTTAAATAGAGGATCCTCACGAATCCCAATTCAAATGAGCCTCTTTTGACATCATCATCGTGTCTACACATTCAGAATGACATTTTGTCAAATGCCACTCTGAGCATTGCTCATCTGCTGGCACACCAAAAAAATGACCTTCCTGGCTCTAGTCACATGCCCTCATTTTTCATTTGCATTTATTTATAACCCTCTCTTCTGTTTGGTGCCAGCTGTTAAAGCCAGAGCAGATTTCCTCTCCCTCTCCCTCCTGGGAGCTGTGGATGAAGAAGAGGTTTCAGCCTCGTTTCAGCAGGGAGGCAGCAGGGTGCTGAGGTCAGCCTGGGAGCCCAGCAGCTTCCACTGGTGCCACAGCTGCAGCTTAGCAGCTGAAAGCAGCTCCTGTAGCACACAGCATGCCTGTGTGGGGTGCTGACAATTATAACGCTCCAGTTACATGAAAGAGCCACGCTGAAGGCAGTGGCTTGGACTACATGATTTCCTGAAGACTCTTCTAACCCTGTATTTCTATGATGCATGTGTAATAAAGCTGCAGAAACAATTTGCACAGGCAAGAAAAAGGATGGTCCTTGCCTGAATATTTACAAGCAATCTCAAGGAATCTTTGACTTACCTCACTATTATATACTTTCTTTCTAATTGATGACTATTTCCCCTACAGTAACCCTAACAAATTTAAGAAATCATTATTTTTTCTTCTTCTTCATTTCACAATGTATTTTTCAATGCAATCTAAAAACTAGTTTGCATGGAATTACACAGAAGTTCTGTTACAAAGCCACCAGCATTAGCTGATTTTAACCAGGTCAGTCTTACCAGCCAATTTCAATGATTTTGCAAAGAAGGACAGAAATTTGAAGGGCTTTCTGCGGATTAGGAGATCTTAGAGCATTCCCCTGTCTCTTAGTAAAGGTGGACAACTCAGCTACATTCCAATTCTTACTGTGAAGAAATCTGGGATTTCTTCACACCTGTCATTTTCCCTGCAGCCTTGTTTTCACAGAATACAAGCATTAAAAACTTATGTTTGATGGGATCTAACTGATGCTCCAAAGGCATCCGTTCTGGTTAGTCAAGAAACCAAGGCCTCACAACATGCAACAGTGCACCCCAAAAGTAAGCCTAATACAGCCACAACAATTTAAATTCCTATTATTCTATTGGGACAGCGGAAGGAGACTCAAATTAATCCCTCAGTATGAAAAAAGGAGGTAGAAAGCAGCAGTGTGTGTTATATTTAGGAGCCAGCTGCCAGTGGGCACATGCTGGCACATATGACTACCTGGATTAGCCACAGCTCACGCTGTCTCTTGCCCAAGCTGATGGCACAGAAAGCTGGAAGGCACAGAGAGGAGTGGGCTCGGATTGTTGCACTGGCAGTGTGAGAGTACAGAGCTGAAATAGAAAGTACAAAACTGGCCAGAATTCTGAAACATTCTTCCTGTTTCTATGTGACATTGTCTTTCTGTAAGTGCTCTAAAAGTCTACGAGTAAAACATGGCCTCCGTTCTTCCATGATCATCGCTGCTTTTATTCTGCATTGTTGTCAGAGGCATTACACTGACTCTAAACTCAAACATGAGAAAGACAATGAATTCAAAGTTGTTCTAATCCTAGGCGCCTAGAATGGATATGTCGCTGTTTAGCAGGAAATAAACATCTGTGAACCTCCAACACAGTCTGTCTGTGAGACTTCAAAGGTGTGATGTTCAAACACAAGAAAGAAGAGATAGTTTAATGCTCCACAGCTTTATAGGCAGCTCCCATAAATCACGTAGAATAAACAGCTGAACTGACCTGTCTCATTCCCAACACCAGCTCATTGTCTTGGTACACCCTGAAAATCATCATGAGAGCAATCCATTTAGGACCCTGACGGTGAAAACTCAAGCCTATGCACTCTTCAGGCATCTTCTTTGGGCAGTCTAGGTGCTCCTTCTGCAGTCTGTGTATTTCTTCTGCAGACCTGTGCAGCTTGGCACACCCCCCACCAGCACATTTCCACATTTCCATGTCAGAGTATATTCCCCCACAGTCTCATACCGTGCCTCCTTCCCTTCCTGCACACTTGCATCTTGTCCCTCCCAAAGCACTTTGGAGCACTCCCAGTACAGCCAGCCCTCTAATTTTGCAGGCTGCCTGTATAGTAAATAAGCAAGCAATGTCTTGGCAGGATAGATTTTTCTCCCACATCTCAGAGGACTCACAGTGGGCACTTACTATCACAGGGTCACATTCACAGCCATGAAGGCAGCAAGACCATCTTACGGACCCCAGGTCCCTTGCTCCTCTGCTGAGGAGGGTTGTCGGATGACAAACATCTGCCTCACAGTAACCCATTTGCTCTGTAGTGAATAAAAGTACAGATCTAGGGCAGATACTTCTTATAGCCACACATCAAAACCAACCCACCAAACAAACAAACAAACTGCAGAGATGTAAGTGACATAAGAATAAGGTTCATTAAATGGACAGTGATCTAGTCATACCAGAAATGAAACTAGAGAGTACAGTTAAGATCTTAGCAATTGCTGTCATTCACATTCAAGCCATGGCACTATAGGTAAGAAATACTCCTGTAAGTAAAAGATACTTGCAAGCTCAATCCATTACAGTATGAGTCTAAAATGAATGTTAGAGGACACCTTTCAGTAATGCATTTAGACACAAAAAATCAGTTTGTCATCATCTTGCCTACAGTCAAAGCAGCACAAAGGATTTCTAATCCATAACTGAAAGTCAGGACACTCAGTAACAACTTAACCATGTTAGGAGCTACCCTATATATTCTTAATGTTTCTTTTTTCTCCCCTATACATGCCAAATGCCTCCTTCTTTTTTATCAAATCTGTTAATATATCTTACCCCAGTCACAAATTCAGTTGCAAACTGTGAGGATTGTTCTTCTTTCTACCCAGTGCCCCTCACAAAGGAATCTGAACCTGATCAGGTCTCCTAGACCCTGTAATTGAATTTCCTAAATGAATTTTAATCATAGTCATTTTGCAAAATGTTATGCAATATTACAATTTATTATCAGGTACTAACTGTAACAGAATCATGGTGCTATGTATTCGCAATGAAGCCGCCAAGCTTCACTGATTTTGGAAACAAATGCAACAGTTTTAATTTCCCCTGAGATACATGGTTAAATTGTCAAATCAGGTACTGTCTAAAGCCAGATGTGCTCCGGTAAAATAGGGCAAAACTTCAATCCATATAGATTTATGTTTAATAAAGTATGAGTACAAATCAAAGCTACTGCAAGGCCTGCTTAGCATTAGACATACTGATAGGAGAGGAAACCATCAGGAAAAGTCAGGTGAGAAGGGTCAGAAGGAATGAACTGGGGTTTTCCCACTAGTAAGGACAGCTAATCTGCTTAATCTGCAAGATCAGGTATTGTAACCAATACATTGTTGTTTTCCTCATTCGGAACAAAGTAACTTGGCAGTATTAGCCTTCTTTACCTTACAGAGGTTGAGAGAATGAGGGATGAACAACAAGAAAAACAAGGCTAGTGTTCCTCTTCCCCCAAGAACTTTAGACCTTAGTCTCTGACCCTGTGTGAGATTTCCCCACAATCTCATCATTGATTCCTGAGCTTCAAGATAACATGCATGTAAATGTATTGTCTGAACTCCAGATAGTCAAAGTACATTTTCACTTCTCTGCACTGCTCATTTCTCTGGACTGGGTTCCTCAAAACCCCTCACTTCACAGCTGGAGCCAGGTGTGAACTGCTTACAGGTGTGGATGGGGTGAGGTCTTAAACCACTGTGTGAAGAAATATGGCAGGAGTTTTAACTTTCAAACAGTGGAGGAAAATACGAGGGCAACGCACAGATGTGAGAGCTGCTCTGTGAGAGGAAGGCATGCAGCCCATGTGGCCTTGCTCCAGCAGTACAGGATTAAGCACGCAGCAGTTCCTCCCGGCAATGGTGGCACCACTCCTCTGAGATAGATAGATTGTGCAACCAGTTATTGTCTAAGGCCAGATGTCTTAAGGCCAGTAAAATAGGGCAGAGACCCTGAACACCCCTACATTATCACTAGTAACTTATTAAATTGCTATTAAGGTTTAATTACCTGCATTTTGGCTCATGCCAAGTAACATTCTCCCACATAGTGCCCAAGCATGGCTCAGGAATTAGTGTGGTCCAAGGATCATTGCTCTTCAGAGCTAGGAAAAGTTATCTGTATGAAAACACGTGCATTGTACAATTTGGTTTCAGGGCTGGAGAATGTTCCTGAATCCTTTGCTAGTACAGATGCAGCCTAAATGTCTCTGTTATGGTTCCAGTTACTGTCTTCCCTCAGTTATGTCGCCTACATAACATAAAGTTACAGATGCCACCTTGTCATTAGAGAGTATTTCACATACTATTTAGAAAGACAATTTTTCTTTTCTTTTTTTATTGTGGTTCACTAAGTTCTTCCTCTATAGTCCCAGAGATTGTCAAATTCTTTACCATGCAAGAAGTTTAGATTTGCAATGGTACACACCACATTTACAGTTACTTCACTAAGTGTTGTATATTGATTCCACATCAATTTTGTGACTGCTGCAGTTTAGAGCTGCCATTTAAACTTGAACAGGCTCTTTCACCAGATCTGTGTTCACTGATCATTCTCGAGACAGTTTTCTGTCTACTTATTGGAACATGCTTCAGCCATAGGGCTTCTGATGCATATGGAGAAACTCAGAATGACTTTCTAAAACAGCAACACATCTTGGAGCCCAGTGAGAATGTTAGCTTAACTATTTTTTGAAGTGCTACACCTAGATTGGAGGAACATTTCATGCTCAGGTATGTTTTAATTAAACATTACTGTGAAGCATTTATTGCCTTTATGTATAGGTATTAGCTGGCAGTGTAACCCCCTTTCACAGGGTAACTTGGCATCCAACATTTTGAAACTCTGCTTGTCTCTGCCTGCAACATGCCAAATATCTTTTCTTCTTTGACTTCTCTCCAGAAGTGTGGATACCACACGAGTGGTTTCCTCTCCACGCTATGATTAGAAGGGCTACATTAGACCTTTCGATTTTGTCCCAGTATGGGACAGTTTTACCAGAGAGGATTTTCTAACCCAGCAGACTTCCTTTTGGTGGAACATTTCAGTGCTAGTAAAAATTTTAGTACAGACACTACCAGAATGGTGAAAAATGTCTTTGCTGGGATAGTTTATTTCACTCAGAGCTCCAGCACAGACTGTTCCAGCGAGTGGTCTTTTTTGCTGCTATAAACTGCACCTGCACTGTAAGAGTAAACACTGCCTAGAACATAGCAAGCCTAAATCTAGTGGGATTTGATGATCCTGATATTCTAAGGTGGAGCTAGAGAAGACAGAACATTTTTAATTTTATTATCTAGAACCTTCACAATCAAGCAAAGGCAGCTCAGCTATAAAGATATAAAATTTATAACTATAAGAATTTTAGGTTTTTCCTACTTTAGATTGTGCTTCAGTTACTGCCCAAGAAAACAGGTATCTTGCTCTGACACAGCTTATATCAACTAAGTAAATTACACTCTGTGAATAAGATATTAATTCTATACTTCTGAGTTCTAAACAAAATACTGATAAATTTCTGTTGCACAGAAGGTTAAACCCTTCATCAAGAGAAGCTTTATAGTCGTTAGTTGAGCTGTCTTGCTCATGATTAATTCACACGTTATCTCCAAGGGAAATACACCACCGTGGATACAATTCATGAAATACCAACAGTGTGATTCTAATTAAGATATAGGTTGTTGCATTAAGCAGATTAAGCTATGTTAAGGAATGTCTCCTTCCAAATGGTTAATGAAATGACATACCCTAAAAACTTCCTCAGTAAAACAGGATTCTATTTCAGCTGCTAAATTTCACTGTGAGAAAATAAAATGCACTGACCCAAGAACAATCTGTTTGATTTATATTTCTCAGTATCTCTGCCTCTCTACAGTACAAAGAGGCTCCCAAATCTTTCTAAATTCCAAATATAGTGGATATCTATAGGGCCAGTCTGAGCAGTAAAATTACCAAGAACACACGCCACTGAAGAAAATAAAATTCTTAAAACTTCCTCAGGCTAAGTGTCAAGAAAAAACTCTTACCTCATTCACAGATGGCTGCAACCTCCCCACCTGTTAGCTACTTCTGGCCTCCAACTTCTGCAGAATCTTAGCATCAGTCTCCTAAGCACATTAGCATGTCTGTGGTGTACTACAAGTCAGACAGATCTCTGTTCTGGGTTTACACTTCTTGAGCGCAGACATCCCATCGGGACTTTTGCTTGGTTTAAGTGCATTTGTGCGCATAAGACATCGACAGATCAAAACGTACCAAAGCAGCAGCACCAGACTGAGATCTTGTTTGGCTCGTGGGAATACTGAAACAGGAAATTAATTTAAAATTCTGGTTCTGTAGAGCAACACCTCTGAACTTGAATTTTCTCATGTTGTACAGACTGGTGTGGCCAAGTAGGTAACACATGCTAGATATAAACTTCTAGCCATGTCTGAAGTTACTTTAACAACCCTATAATTCTTCACCAGTTGTTACACCAGAAAAGAGATGCTTCCCTTTCAAATTATAACTGCATGCTGCACAGAAACCAGTTGTCTTTACTTAAAGCCTCCAAATGCTGACATCCATATTTGTAATATAAACACAACACACTTACTAAAAGCACAGCCTCTGCTGTGTCTTATCATAGAATCATAGAATCCTTTGAGTTGGAAGGGACCTTTAAAGGCCATCTAGTCCAACTCCCCTGCAGTGAACAGCTGGATCAGGTTGCTCAGAGCCCTGTCCAGCCTGACCTTGAAGGGCTCCAGCAATGGGACATCCACCACCTCTCTGGGCAACCTGTTCCAGTGCTTCACCAACCTTATTGTAGAAAACTTTTTTCTTATATCCAGCCTAAATCTCCCCTCCCTCAGTTTGAAACCATTTCCCCTAGTCCTATCACAACAGACCCTGTTAAAGAGTCTGTCCCCTTCTTTCTTGTAAGCCCCCCTTTAGATATTTAAAGGCTGCTATCAGGTCTCCCTGGAGCCTTCTCTTCTCCAGGCTGAACAGCCCCAAATCTCTCAGCCTGTCCTCACAGGGGAGGTGTTCCATCCCTCGGATCATTTTTGTGGTCCTCCTCTGGACGTGCTCCAACAGGTCCATGTCTCTCCTGTGCTGAGGACTCCCTATCTGGACGCAGCACTCCAGGTGGAGTCTCACCAGCGCAGAGCAGAGGGGCAGGATCACCTCCCTTGCCCTGCTGGCCACACTTCCTTGCATGCAGCCCAGGATGCGGTTGGCTTTCTGGGCTGCGAGGGCACACTGCTGGCTCCTATCCAGCTTGTCATCCACCAGTACCCCCAAGTCCTTTTTGGCAGGGCTTTGCTCGCTCCTTTTGTCCCCCAGCATGTACTGATAGTGGAGGTTGCCACAACCCAAGTGCACTTGGCTTTGTTGAAGCTTATGAGGTTCTTCTGAGCCCACCGCTCCAGCCTGTCTAGGTTTCTCTGGATGGCATCCCATCCCTCAGGTATGTCAACTGCACCACGCAGCTTGGTGTCATCCGCAAACTTGCTGAGGGTGCACTCGTGCACGGGTGACATACAAACTACTTCCAAATGACACCTGCATGGAGCTCTGCCTTCAGGGAGATACTCAGCCAACCTGCAGGACAAGCATCCCAAATCCGTTACTGTTGGCAATCAGTTACTGTCAGTCTGGATTGCACCAGGCAGCATAGGCGCCAATTGTTCCTAACTGTTAACAGGCATTGATCGGAGCTGTGGAGAGCAGCTTTGTCATCTGTCATTTAGTTGGCCTTAGATTCTATAAAGTAAAAGAAAAACACTTCAATCCATATAGATTTGTGTTTAATAAAGTATGAGTACAAATCAAAACTACTGCAAGGCCTGCTTAGCATTAGACATACTGATAGAAGAGGAAACCATCAGGAAAAGTCAGGTGAGAAGGGTCAGAAGGAATGAACTGGGGTTTTCCCACTAGTAAAGGTAGCTAATCTGCTTGACCAGAGGTAACCAATACATTGTTGTTTTCCTCATTCAGAACAAGATAACTTGGCAGTATTAGCCTCCCATAATTTAAAGAGGTTGAGAATGATGGATGAATGACAAGAAAAGCAAGGTTCATGTTTCTCTTCCCCCAAGATCTTTAGACTTTAGCCTCTTACTCTACGCAAGATTTCCCCAGAATTTCATAACCAGTTCCTGAGCTTCAAGATAACACGCGTACAAATGTTATCTGAACTTCAGATAGGCTTTGATTTCATCTTGCTGCTATGCGCAATCTCATTTATATAATGTGCACAGCTTTACACTCTACCTTCCACTGTATTACATCCTTAAGGAGGTATGGAAAGATTTTAGAAGCACATTTTTACCTCTCTGAGATGCTCATTTCACTGGTCTGGGTTCCTCCAGATCCCTCACTTGTAGGCCAGACCCAGATGTGAACTGCTCACAGGCGTGGATGGGGTGCGGCAGCGGTCTTAAACCGCTGTGTGAAGAAACTATGGCAGGAGTTTTAACTTCCCAACAGTGGAGGAAAAAGTGAGGGCAACACACGGGGCTGAGCGCAGGTTGGTGAGAGGAAAGTATGTGAGGCGAAGGCCCGTGCGGCCTCGCTCTAGTAATCCGGGATCAAGCGAGCAGCAGTTCCCTTCGGCAGCGGTGGAACTGCTCCTCGTTCCTGAGAGAACCGAGCTCAGCAAACTCCTCGCTGCGGGACCTGACAGGACAGCGGGCAGCGCTCACAAGCTACCAGAACCAACTAGGTTCTGCCCGACTTCCCCTCCGCCGCCCCGCCACGGCGTCGGCCCCCCGCCGCCATCTTGTTAGCACCGCCGTGCGCGGCCGGGCGGGGGCGGCTGGGCGCC
>VXAV01003824.1:112035-123585 GCA_013399715.1 Alectura lathami
GATTGTATAGATTTGAATAACCAGAATATACTCTGTAGCATGAATAATAAACCTGATGTCTGAAAGCTGAGGAGCACAGGAGGTGGGGACATGTATGCAATATAAAAGCAAGCTCAGCAGCAGATCACTTGGAACTACATTGAAATGGCTCAGCTTTCAAACACCGAGCTGACAACTGTTCTACTAACGCGATAGAGCGCCATCTGCTGCCTTTTAGCACTGCCTCTGTACTAGGAACGAGTAGCAACGGTGTTTTTTGTGCTTCTAAGAGATCTAATTACATTGAAGATGGCTCAGTTTGGATGATAAGTCACGCCTTACTACTTACACAAAGAGTGTAAATCAGTATTCTTATTGTTTAAAAACAAAAAATGAAACGAAACATTTTGGTTCAATTTGACAAATATAGTCCTCCCCTTGCCCCCTGTTTTTAGATAATATTTAAAATATAAACCAGTCTTGTAGAGTGGTGATACTCCTTCCCCACCACCCCCCCATATACTGCAATGCTGTTTTTTCCTCGTTGTTGTTATTTTTTCAGTTTTACCTGGATCCTCCAGTTAAACTGAATGAAGCTCTTGAAAGATATGGCTTGAAAAAAGAAGACTTCTTTGTCTTAAACCATGGAGAATCACAGGACTTGAGTACAAATGATGGGTCTGAATAATGAACCAGTAGCAGTTCCTTGTAAGCCTTGTTTGATCTGAACTGAGAACTGATATAACAAATATTAATTTGATGTACTTACAAAGTAGATTAAGTGAATTGGATTTTTAGATTTTAAGTTTGTCAGCTTCATAACTAAAGCTTGCATACAAAGTTCATTTTACTGTTTTTTCATTTTTCTGTTAAATTCATTTTAATAGTTAAACTGTTTATAAATTTTGAGAAGTGATCTAAACACTGGTTAATATACGATACTGTTTGTGTGAAACTGACTCACAGTTTCAACCCTTATGTACACCAATGATAGATTTTTTTTTTTTTAAACTCTTCACCTTACCTATAAGAGCAATAATAGCTTCAGAACAGGACATAGTCTTGTAATTAATGGCTGACATGAATTATTGTCATCCTCACTTGTTATTCATTAATTGTCAAATTACGCCTTGTTCCTGATAGCTTCACTCTGTGCTGTGGGGAAGTCACCCAGTACAGCTGTGTTGTTAAAGCACAAGCATAAGTAAAATAATTATTTTACTGTGTGCTTCTACATTTTCATATTTTCATTTATTGAGGAACCACAAAAGCTGAATTTTAAAATGATGTAAAGAAATGTGCCTTTGAGAGAGAGAACTTCAGTACTGCAACATTAATGTGTCATGCTTACTGGTGGCCAGCATATCTGCACACTTTCATTGTTAATATTTCTAAGTTGGGCCTGAATGTGACTAAAATAACTTTCTTGTCAACTGCAGTACATGAAATGGAAGAGTCCCTGAACAGTACTTGTCTTTACATTGACTCAGCCTATTATTAAGGTGTTTTTCTTTTCTTTTTTTTTTTTTTTTTAAGATCAAAGTTTTAAGCAAGGGCGNAATTTTAAAGTTGAATGAGAGACTACAAAATTACTTGCTGTTGTAATACGTGGCTAAATGTATCTGTATCAAATTGCCATGCTCATTTACAGAATTAAAGCCTATTGTTGCCAAAGGAAAAAAAAAAAACAACTTGTTATTCTTGTTCATAATTAATTAGAAAATAATTTGTTCTTTTTTGAGGGGGGAATAAATGTCTTTTTTTTTTTTTTAATTTTTGTTGTACATAACATTTTATGTNGTTTTGTTGTACATAACATTTTATATTCATACTCCACAAAGATCAGTACAAAAAGATAAATTATTTCCTTGTGATTTAAAGACATTGACTTCTGGTAAGTAATTAAAACTAGTCGATGAGATTTCGTGCTGCAGGCAAACTGAAGTAATCTTCAGGTTTTTACAGTTATCTTTTAAAAACTTACAGTGGAAGTCCTAGAAAGTCTTGAAGAACTTAATACCAATGAAGAATAGCACAAGGAGGCAAAGATCAATTAGCTCAAGGTCATGCTGAAGAAGGGTTCTGGAACAGATGATTACACTGCATGTAAGAAATAGTAGCTCATTCCTTTAATGTAATTCATATTTAACAAACATCAAGATGCCTTTATTTGGAAAGATATTTATACTATGAAGGTAATCACCAGAACGTGTTCAGAACTGGTTTTAAACTACTGCTGTTAGCTCAGTGTTGATTTCTGGGAGGACATCTCAGATGATGTCTGTGTTGGGCCTTGTATTTACACAATAGCCTCAGTAAAACACTTGGTCATGTAATGTCATGTTTTGGAGGAGAGCAAGCTGCAGGGTGTTATGTGTACTTTGAAGGACATTGTTAAAACTCAGGTTGTTGGTGTTTTGTTTTTTTTTTTTCAGTTTTCAAAATCAATAGACTGCATTCAGAGTACTGAGTTATAAAGATCAGAGCTCTTAAGTAAACCTTTAGTGTCTGACCTGGATTTTTTTTCTTTGCTAAACACAGAAGCATTAAAAAAATGAAATCTATTAAAAAAAAGGCAAAATACTAACTGGTTGTAATATAATTTGCAAATTGCAAAATGAACAGTGTTTTTGGACCAGTGGGAAGGAGAAAGGCAAGCTCAGTATAAACGCAGTGATTGTCAAGGGTTCTAACTGGGAGTTGAGCCAACCTCTACTTCTGCAGTAATGGTATTCCAGTGGAGTTAAAAACAACTTGTATAGGTAAGTTAGATACATTTAGCTTTACCTGTTTATTGATCAGGGCACAGATAGGTTGTGTTTTCCAGGTCATACTTCTCTCGCAATTTTATCTATTTGCAAAGTATTGTCTACTGTAAATAAGTAAAATATCTACTGAACATACAGAAAGAAAAAGGTTTTACTAACAGCAGAGTGTATGTACTAACCTAAAGAGATGAAGCATCTGGTAACAGTTTAGGTAGCATATTTCTCTTAAAAACAGTACAAGGTAGAAAAGGTTTCAGTATTTACATCTGACGCTTACTTATATTCTCCATAGTGTGGCATTTGGGAAGTTTTAGAAGTCTTGCTTTAGTGTACAGCGTTTTCTAGTACATGTTCTGTGTTCATTAATGAAACTTCCTTCAGTTTTCTTTGAAATGTTTAAATATTTTCCATTTAATCTCAAATTAATGCTGCAGAGATGATTGAAAATTTATGGGGGCTAATGCAACAGAAGCACTTATTCCAATGACATTCCAGGAATAGAACTCTCCATGAACTCTCATGGAGCCTCTCCAAGCAGACTTGAGGGCTGCTACGGAACAGGAACTTCTTGTAGAAAAGTGCATGATGCTGCTCTTTTAGACTTCTTTAATGAAGATAATTCAGAGTTGCAGTTGCAAATTCTTTGACTCATAATAACATTTTGAAATATACATATGCTTTCATTTAAAGTTATCACCTAAGGGAGATAAAAATCCTTTTGATTTTCTTCAAGTACCGAAACCTTCCATGCTGTGGCTAACTGCAGTTTAACTAAATGGAATGGATATACTAAGGATATGAAAGTGTATGAAAACATTCTGTGCAGGTGAGACTATGTAATTTTAACTTGCACTTTTCATGGAAAATACTATTTCTGCAGGAAGTCAGTGATAGTTTGGCACTGTTTTTATTTCAGATTTTCTAAGATTTGCCTGCAGCTGTTTAATAGATAGCTGATAAATAAAGTGTAAATGCCTAAGCTCTAATTCCTGACTCCTTAATGCATCTGCATTCTGTAGATATTTATTCAACAGCTGTAAATATCTAAGGGACAAAAATTCAGACATTAAGAATATTTAGATTTACTTTATTCATCAATTTAAAATGTTCGATGTACATGTAAGAGTTTTCATGTTTTAAACTGTGCCTCCCTCTCTTTACATGTACCAGCTGTATCGTGGTTTCTCAGTGCTAAGTAACCTGTTGCTCTGTCTTGCTTGTATAAGAAATGCTGTGTTCTCAGCATTGAATACATTGCAATCTCTTCTGTAAGAACTGATTTGTGCATAGTTCTGTAGTAGTATTCATTACTTTTTAATATCTAATCTTAAGGTTAGATATTATTGTCAGTCACTTTTTTTTTAATTACTATTGTGTTAATATTCTCACAACTTGCTCTTTCACTTCTGTATCAGGGTGATGCAATAAACATGCCAGCTTCTGTGCAAATGCGGCAGAATCCCTGCAGAGTAGAGAGAAAACTGAATCTTCGCTGTATTGATCCTCAGTCATGGTGCCACCTTCATTGTTCACGTGCTTTTTCAGGTTTGCTGCAAACACCAGGGCTCTAAGCAGAATATCTCTATTTATACAGTTGTCAAAGAGTAACAGCAGTGATGGCACCTAGGGTATTAAGTAAATAATCCATACTTAATCATCAGTGTTAAGTACTAACTAAAAAAAATAAAGATACCAGAACTACGTAGGCTGTGAAAGCATGCAGGAAACCTGCACAGCATGCACGTTTTCCTCTTTTGAAAAACACTGGCTTGTGTGTCACAGGCTAATTAATGCTTTGTACTTTCAGTCTCCAAAATACAGTGGTCTGCTTTCCTTCTAAATAATGATATTTTTTCCCTCTGGTGATCTGAATGTTTGTTGACTTGTCTGAGGGAACTGAAAAAGAAACATGTGAACTGAGGATTTACCTACCCTAAACTTGGTTTAGTCATGAAAATCTAGTAGTATCTAGACTAGCTCTGCTTCTGGCAGGTATCTCAGAAGTGAAAGTGTGTTTTTTTGGTTTTTTTTTGTTTTTTTTTTAAATCAACCATTGCATATTTTAAGGAACGTGTTTTGGTGAGGAGGAAGAAGATGCAGAACCATTCCAGCCTCAGACCTTTGTTTTGGTGTGGGGAAGGAGTGGAACTGAAAGAAACCTCTATGCCAAGCCAGCAAGTATCAGATAAAGTTCTCTGTGAAGACAAGTAACTACAGGGAAAGTTCACTTACAGTGCTTAGAAACAAAGATGGCAGGGGGGTTGGAACTCCATGACTTATAAGGTTCTTTCCAACCCAAACAATTCTCAGATTCCATGATTTGGAATGTTGCACTGGAAGCACAACCAAGCACCTTCAAATGCATGTGCCCTGTACTCCCTATCTGCAAGTAGTACAGTCTGCAGTGAATGGAGCCTGTAACATGCCACAATCCAGAAGACTAACCTGGGAGAGAATGTATAATTCTAACTATAATATTAACTAGGTACTTGGTCAAATTTTACTCTGGAGTTGCATATGTACTGTTAATATATTTAACTTCTTCTAATGCACGTACACATCTACATACATACATGTGTAAATGCTAAAAAACAAACAAACAAACAAAAAAAAAACCAAGAACCTTACTTGAGCTCTGAGAAGATGTTTCATTGTGGTTGGGTTTGCAGATAAGTTCACAAGTAACTTCAAAACTTGGATCTGAAATAAGGAACATACATGACGATCTTTGAGGTCCCTTCCAACCCAAGGCATTCCATGGTTCTATGATTCTATGACCATTGCAGTCTCCAAAACAGGAGTGTGTGAGAGCAGACATTAGTGTTCCCTTGACTTCTCTGGCACCTTTGTCCTGCCCCTTTACCCACAATTTGCCCCATGACATTTTACTGTGGTCCACTGTCCTCTGATTTTCCTCCTTTATTCTAACAGTCTTCAAACACAAATTTTATCTTCTTTCAGAGAATCTGTATTTTGAACTAAAGCAAAGAAAGTAATTTTTCTTTTTTAAACTTTGTTACCAAACAGCAAGGACTCTGGTATACTCTGTACTAACATCTATATATATATTTTTTTTAACATGAAAAAGATTATGGAATATGGCTCTTCTCAGGATTTAAGCTTTCACACAATTAAATCAGCAAATTAAATTGATCAACCCACATTGTAATCCAGACATATAAATTTTAAATACATGACTGATACTTCCTTAGTATTTTAAAGGCAGGGGGTGAGACAGTGAAAGAAGATGCCAATCTAAACAATAAGCAGATAAGGAACAGGAAACAAAAAAAAAAGGCAAAAACAAACAAGCTACTAAATTCTGATACCCAGCAAATCTAGTTCTATTTTTTCCATTGTACTCGGAGAAGCGATTTTTCCTGAGGAAATGCATTTTCAACAAGCCGAAAGTACTTATTTATGCACATGTTTTTCAGAAAATGGACTCCAAGACTATGTTCCTAAAAATAATTATGTATCCCCATAACAACTGCAGAGTTGTAACTATGTCCTGCTGTTAGAAAACATCCCCAAAACGTTCATACAGGAAAGTTCAGAAGTGATAAAGTACAGAATGACAGGCAATCGTGTCCTTGTCAAGGATAAAGGAGGGGAAAAGGTAAAAATGAATTAACACCTTGAATTGTGCATAGTCTTTGATATAGATTTTTAGAAGCAAATTTTGCTTGCCCTAGATCAAAATATGGCAAGAGATGTGAAAAATTCACAATAGGAAAACATGGAATACTGAAACTACACAAAAGATGGTTAAATACTGTGTTTAAAATGTGATCAGACGCACACACATACAGCTTTGTCATTTTATGGATCTTGTGGCACTGATCTATTATATAAACACTGAAAGAAGGCCAAATGCTCTTTATTGTACTTCAGTAAAGTGGGTCTAGTAAGTTTAGTAGAACTTGGTATTTCCGAAAACTATTTTTGATCTGGTAGAACAATGCAGTACATTGACACTGATGGTACTGTGACATCCTGAATGAACGCTGAATTTGGTCCATAGGTGAAGCATTTTCATCAGTTATCACTGCGTGGCATGTTTCCCCAGGGCGTCAATGAAGCCTTTCAAATGCAGGTCCTGCTTGCTCTGTGGTGCAATTGCAATGCTGAGCAAGCAGAACTCTAGCTGTAATAAAGGCAGAGAGCAGTGCACACAGCAGTGGTTTGCTACAGCTGTAGCCCAGTGATTGCACTACCAAGATTCTCTTCCCTCCCTCTCCCTCCTTTTTCTCATGGAGGAAGTAAGATAGAACCACATTTTACAGGTTTTAGGGACTATCTGCTATCATCAATGAATATTTGCTTTTCTAAGCACACTGTAACCCATGTTACAAAAACAGTAGAAAGGAGGCAAGTAGAACAGCTTCAGAAATGGTTCGTAACAACACAGTACCCTGTACCTGTGTCCTTTCAGATCCTTCTGAAAGTAAATGAAAAAAGCATGGAATCTTGGTTATCATCTTATGGTGGTAGTCACTGGTAACAGACATATTTGTCAGCAATCTGAGCCCAGCTAGCTGCAGATCAGAGTCCAGGGGAGCTGACTCAATGTTCTGACAAACTTGCATAATGTATACCTGGGGAAAAAGAGAAGAAGATGAGCAAAGACATTATTTGATACAAGCAGACTTTCTATTCACAAATAGTATCAATGGTCTACAACAGTAGCCTAAATACCCATGGAACACTATTTGTTGAATACACAACCTGATCAAGGTGCTCAGAAACAAGCACTTTGCTTCATTTCATTTTTAACACATACAAATACTCTGTTGGTGTGATAGAAGCAGAGACTCGTGCTTGCTAACTTTCCTGAAGCATAAATTATCCTGAAAACTCAAAATGCTTTGACTCCATCTCAGAAGTGGCACATTCACTTTTAAGGAGTTATCTCAAAAATTACTTAGAGCAACTAAGTTCTTCATAAATGTTGAGAACAAGCTAAGGACAGGTCTTGAAATTAAATCCTTTCTTCCATGTGGCCCATTCACTGGAGTACTCCTCACAAACAGTGATGACGGCTGCCACCAGCAACTATTATTTACTCGATTTTCTTCTGGATGACATCATACACTGAATCTTGGAGTCCTAACTAAGAAAAAGACGACTTTGTCTTTATCAAATGAGTTGTTTTCTACCTATATATCTGTATGAATATTTGGCACTGGCAAGCACCACCTTTATAAAGGCTGGAGTATCTTCAGTGATGAGTAAATGACCATGTACAATCAAAGTATCTTTTTATCAAGCTAATGGAAAAACTACCAGAAATCTTCAAATCTGCATCACAAATCTGCAGTAAGCTCACTCCTCGGACACTCTACCCCAACTAATGTCAAACAGTGGCTGCTTTTTTGATGGCTGGTCCTGCCTCATCCATACCATCTACTGTATGTCCCAGCAGGAATTACTACCATTATTACAGACTATTCTTTCAAAATCAAAATATCACACTGGAAAATGGGTCACAGACAAGCCCAAGGGGTCAGTTACCATTTTCTCCTGCAGTTCCCTTGCCTAGGGAGTCATGCTAGGCTCAGACTGCTACCCATCTTACTAAACAAACTTATAATGTTCCAGGGTTATTTGGAAATCACCTCGCCTCATGTCATTTCACCATAAGTTTAACAGCACTGCCTCTGTTCAGTAGCATTTGGTGACAGCTCAAAACAGTCTGGCTAGATTCTTCGTGCTTTTTGAAAAAAGGACTAGCCAGTGACACCATGCATTTTTAAGTTAGCCTTTTGGCCTTAGGATGCACAGATCATCCAGAGCTGATGATTCATATGTCTGACCTCACAACATTTCTGCATCCTCCCTTGTATGTTAAAAATATGCTGAAAGCTCTGTACTATTTCCTGTGAGTCAGTTAATTTATTTTGCTTTATAATACACTTATTTACATACCTGTATCTCTTCCTGATTTTTAATATTCATACTCAAATTATTAAGTGCATTTAGTGCTTTTTCTTTAACTTTGGGAGCACAATCCGAGAGCATCCCTCCAATAACAGAAAGGCCATCCAAATTTCGAATTATATCCTGAAATATAAAAAATACTTAAGATAATTACAGATTTTAAAGTAAATGCTGAAGGCTTTACTCAATGTTTCTGTTTTAATGCAAAGGAAATATGTGAATGAAGACTTCCAGAACAGACTACTGTGTTTAGAGAGATCGTTAGCAGCTTGTTATTTCTTTACATTATAATTCCATACAAAAATAAAATATGGTATTTATTTTTGAAAACGTCACCAGCTCACAGTATCAAAATCATGTTGAGAAGTAATTTCATTTGACAGATGTTAACAGCACACATCCTTCTGAAGAGCTGCTCATAAAATAATTGAAATTTGCAGAACTTGCAAATTAAGACAGCTCCCAAGCAAGTAGAATATCCATTATGTTTTGCTTGTGGTAAACTGAAGAAGGATTTGATTCAGCTTGTTAATTCTAGGATGTGCAGTCACTAAGTTGCCCTTTGACTTTGAAGATATTACTTCCATTGAAATGAGAAATAGTCCTGCTTGGAGACAAATAATTATTTGATGCCCTTACTTTTAAAATTCAGCCTGCAAAGCATGCTTAAACATTTCAGATTATAAACAACCAACGGTTATTATTGCGTACCAAGCTTATGGAATAGCTGAGACAGTGAACAGGTGCCTAGAAGTCCTGCCTGATCAGAACATAGAGTTTCAAGATACAAATTTATATTATTATGGGTAGAATTTCTACAACTTAATTTTTCTTTTGCCTTACACTTAGTATTTTTTTTTTTCTCATTTAGAATTCTAATGATCACCAAAAGACCAATTCACTGTTTTCAAGAAAATGAGAATGGGCCTTAGACTGATTCAGTTAATTCTGTTCTGAGAGGTTTCTATTAAGAAAAGGGCTTTAAGAACCCAACAGCTGTCACAAGTACCATACAAACAGGAGAAAAAAAAGGGGGGGGGGGTCAGGACTAACGCCCTGGAGATTAAGCCTTTACAAAGGCATGAAAATGTGCACCCATCTCAAAGCTTTTCTGCATCCTAGTTCAAATTGAATTGAAGAGACTTGGATAGTTGGGAAGCTGCTACATTGCAAAAGCCATGCAACTTTGTAAACATAAAACGCTATTTTAAATTATCTCGAGTTTAGATCGGGTTCTGAAATTATTTGTCTCAAATTCAACCCTTTAATTCACATTACACAACTGCAGACAGATATTTACAGCACTTTCAAAATACAGAACACCCTACAGTCTTTAAGTTGTATAAATTAATAAACATTAAGCTTAAATAAATCTTGTGAGGCTGGTAAATTACATTATTTGGACTAGCAGAAAAGTAAGGCGCAGACATAAAATGGATTTTAGAACTCAGGATAACCCTGCTCTCTGTCTTGTCTCACTCTTGAGCAAAACAGCACCTTTCATTTTCCATGCTGACTGGTATTGGAACACTGTTGTTTTCTGCAGAACAATACTTACTTGATTTGCAGAGAAGGCGGCACTGTTGCTGAGGGTGATTAAAGCTTGCTCTTGAATTAATGGATCATTTGTGGCCTGGAGCAAATGAATAAGTTTCTGTAGAGCATCGGCATCCATGGTGTGGGGTGACTCTGCAGGACTTTTTCCTGTCAATGTTTAAAAATTAAAGGAATTACTTCATACCTAGTTTGAGACATTTCATGCAGTTAGCACAGAATGGTTTTTTTTGTTTTTTTTTTAAAACAACTGAGCTTTAGCTCTTATGTTGTAGTACACATTGTTCTAAGTTTGATTGTATTCAACCATCATATCAAAAAGACTCTCTTTTACCACAGCAGGACCTGAATCCCATAACTACTTCTTTTCAAAGCAGGAAAAAAAAAAGGAGTACCTAGTAAGAAGTTGGGGTACATTTATCTTCAGTTAACCAAAGGCAAACCACCCTTTCAAAATAATAAGGAATATTCTCTAAAGATGTTATTCTTTTTTCTTGTGTTCCATGAAATATGGAGATCTGTCTGGATGCTGCAGGAATAGTAAATAAACCTGATCTGCAATCTACTACTTGCAGAAATTACGCTGATGACATTTTGCCAGTATACTGAGGACCTTTGGCAAAGGAACAGCCAGAGTGTTAAGAATGCTGCTGTTGGGGAATGGATCAGGTGGCCGAGGAAGGCCATTTCTCAGTCCGGATGATGTTATGGAGTGCCTGGCTTTCACAAAGAGTCACACTGCTGACGTCAAGAGCCATTTTCCGCCAGGTTGGGCGGAAGCGATTAGCCAGCTGAACTGCCTCAAGGCCTGACCTGCAGCTACAGGACTGCTCACAGATGGCCGGAGGTGACTTGTGGAAACTAAGAAATCCTTCGGAACTCCTCGCACGTGCTGCCGACATCCCCTCAGACAAACACCATAGTATTCTTTGGGGGGGAAGTCATAGTTAATTATGACAATCCAACTGCTAGCTTGGAAAACAAACATAATTGTTTCTTACCCTCATCTGCATTTTTATGTTGCAAGTTCCCTCAGGCCTACTTTGTTTAGCTTTGAATCACGGGGCAACATAAATAATTTAAACAGAAGAGCATTTAATCCTATGACGTAAATACACTGACTGGATATACGCTTTAGAGGAACTAAAAACGCGCATACTGAGGTGTTGTTTTTGCAGTAACACATACTCCAGAGAGCCCTTTGAAAACGTCACGTCGCTGTCAGAAGGGGGGCGGGCACCGCCGCGCTCCCTCCTCACACGCGGCCCGGTCCCACAGGGCAGCTGCCGCCCCCCCGCCCCCCCGCAGC
>VXAV01003824.1:139399-156103 GCA_013399715.1 Alectura lathami
ATTATAATAAAGTTTATTAAATTAAAAAATATTATCCCTTTTAAATTCTATCTGCTTTTAGTGACATTTAATATAAAATAAATTTAAGTATAACCAAACTAACCTGCTCTTTGATAACCCACACACTACAGTTCCATGGATGGTCACTCTTTCTTTACTTCTTAGCTAGGTTGATTACCAGAGGTGAAGCAAAATTTGCAGTTATTTCATTACCTTTGCAAAGGCTTTATGGATATTGTTTCAGAGTGCAAGACTTCAGCCTCCATTTGAGTCAAGATTTCTCTTGTGCCTATATAGTATGAGTGAACTTTGTATGTGGTACACCTTCATTTTTTTTGGACCTTATTTCAAATACACTTCATACAGTGCTATAACAACAACAACAACAAAATTATTGCATGCATTATTGCATGAAAAGTGAAATAGTATGGAAATGCTATTCTGTAAAATGCACTGTCATCCTTGGTGTGTTTTCACTCTATCTTACTGTTGAGGTACATATCTTGAGTTCTTCAAAAGAAAATTTTCTCTTGGGTGATAGGTTATGGGGTAAAAGTAGAAAGATCTTTTTTGTTTTATATCAGCCAATTACTATATATTTTCCTTATATAAATGTTGCTTTGGGAAAAATGCGGTGGGATTTAATTTACTGTCCTTCTTTCAGGAGGCTTGTTTTTCATACTTACAACTGCACATTTTAAGTGTTGAATTTCATATCAGATACTGTATCTTGCCATATGGTGTAGTCCTTCATTTCTACAAATCATTAGGTTATGGGAGTTTTTAGTATGCAAATAATCCAGTTGTTTTGTATAAAATTTTGTATATGGTCTTAGCCTTTGGGTCTTCAATGCATCTTGTATTTTCAGAGGATTATAATACAATGCGTATTTGCTTCTGTAGCAAAGGTGTTAAATTTTGCCATATTTTCTCTCGTATTGTTTACTGAGCTTCTTCTAAGCTGAAACACTAGTATTCTATTGACAAAAATACTGTTTGGAACTTGGCCAGGTGAGGAGCTACAGGAGAAGCTTGCCAAATGTTATTTACTTTCAGTCTTTTACTTTTATGGCCTGAGGTTGCTGTATCTAAGGTTATTTACCAGGGCAAGATCTTTTTGGAATGGTACAGTGCCACAATCATTTAATGTTATGAGAGCTATGCTTAGTGATAACAGTGTATTTTAGAATATTTAACTGTTTATGCTGAACTGTCGATATAGCTTTCACAGGTGTTGTTTTAATGTAGGTGAAGTGGAACTGCTGACAGTCCATGAAATATCCTCAATTTTGAAACTCATACCTGTCTTTTTCCATCACAGCTTGTATTTATGGGTTTTTAAGCAAAACCATCTTTTCATATTCTTTGTAAAGGCTGTTAATTAGAGAAATCATTAATTAGAGGCTGGTGAGCCTCACATCTGTGCCTGGGAAGATCATGGAGTGGATCCTCCTGGAGGAGATGCTAAGGCACGTGCGAGATGAGGAGGTGATCCGAGACAGCCAGCACGGCTTCACCAAGGGCAGGTCGTGCCTGACCAATCTGGTGGCCTTCTATGATGGAGTGACGGCATCGGTGGACCGAGGGACGGCAATGAATGTTGTCTACCTGGACTTGTGCAAGGCCTTTGACATGGTCCCACACCATATCCTTATCTCTAAACTGGAGAGAGATGGATTTGATGGGTGGACTGTTCTCTGGATAAAGAACTGGCTGGAGGGTTGCAGCCAAAGGGTTGTAGTCAGTGGCTCTACGTCCAGGTGAAGGCCGGTCACGAGCGGTGTCCCCCAGGGGTCCGTCTTGGGACCGGTGCTCTTCAGCATCTTTATCAACAACTTAGACTGTGGGATCGAGTGCACCCTCAGCAAGTTTGCCGATGACACCAAGCTGAGTGGTGCAGTTGATACCCCTGAAGGAAGGGATGCCATCCAGAGGGACCTGGACAGGCTGGAAAAGTGGGCCCACGAGAACCTGATGAGGTTCAACAAGGCCAAGTGCAAGGTGTTGCACTTGGGTTGGGGCAATCCCAGGTGTGTGTACAGACTGGGAGAAGAACTCCTTGAGAGCAGCCCTGCGGAGAAGGACTTGGACATACGTGAAAAGCTGGCCATGAGCCGGCAGTGCGCTCTTGCAGCCAGGAAGGCCAATGGCATCCTGGGCTGCATCAAGAGAGGGGTGGCCAGCAGGGAGAGGGAGGTGATCGTCCCCCTCTACTCTGCCCTTGTAAGGCCTCACCTGGAGTACTGTGTCCAGGCCTGGGGCCCCCAGTACAGAGGGGATGTGGAGCTGTTGGAGCGGGTCCAGAGGAGGGCCACCAAAATGATCAGAGGGCTGGAGCACCTCTCCTGTGAGGAAAGGCTCAGGGAGCTGGGATTGTTTGGCTTGGAAAAGAGAAGGATCCGGGGAGACCTCATTGCTGACTTCCAATACTTGAAAGGAGCTTACAGGCAGGAGGGGGACCGACTTTTTGCCCGGGTGGATAATGGTAGGACAAGGGGGAATGGGCTAAAACTGAAAGAGGGGAGGTTTAGGTTGGACATCAGGAAGAAATTCTTCCCTGAGAGAGTGGTGAGGCGCTGGCACAGGCTGCCCAGAGAAGCTGTGGCTGCCCCATCCCTGGCTGTGTTCAAGGCCAGGCTGGATGGGTTCCTGGGCAGTTTGATCAAGTGAGCTAGTGGCTGGCAGCCCTGTCCACGGCAGGGGTGTTGGAACTAGATGATCTCTGAGGTCCCTTCCAACCCAAGCCATTCTATGATTCTATGATTCATTGACGTTCTGTTTAAAAGGTGTGTTCAAGAAGTTAAGAATACTAAGAAGCATTTAAGTTGAAAACAGCTCTTGGTTGTTTTTCTCTTTTTTATAGTTGATGAATGTGTGTCACTTACCGCAGTAGTGCTTTCTAATGAATAGCTTCTAACATCATGTTTGTCTGATTTCTGACCTAGTTTTTCCATTATGTAAATTTAGTTGATCTGGCAAGATGTGCTCAAGTTAAACAAAACTGGATGCTGCAGCTCAGAACAGCTCATTATGGAGTGATGTAAGTAAATAATAATGTCCAATATCGTATTTCAGTTTTATTTTTTTCTTAAAAGAGTGAAACAAGGTTATTTTAAGAATGCTGAAGATCTAGAATATAAGTTTCATCCCACAATTTGACCTAGTCTACTTAGCTGTGTGAATAACAAAAATTGGAGCAACTCAAACGAAGCTATCTGTGCTATGTCACTATAAAATCAGCAGAACTGAAAAGACAATTGGCTGCTAATGCTTGGCTATACTCCACTACATGTAGACTTCAGACACTACAAGTGTCTTAAGCTCTATCAGTCATCTGAACAGCTGCTTATGTTTCTTACTATCTGGTTCTGAGCAGCTGCCTGTTCTCTGTGTGAGTTTTTTTTTCAAACTGAATTTGTAATGCGTTTAGTCATGTATATTTTGCAGAGTGAATGTGCTCAGATGTGAAGCACCAACACCTAAAAGACTGTAATGCCCACTTCTAGGTGCCTGTAGCCTTTATTTGGTCTAGTCATAAACTACTGTGGTGACTTTATGATCTTAATGAAAGATGTTAAAATTTTACATAGTGTAGGAAGAACACAATCCTAGTAAAAAAGTGGAAAACTGAAGAAAATTCTGAATTCACAGAAAGAATGATTTTTCAAAGTATTTGAGTTACAAGCACGTATTATAAAATACAGAGTGTAGCTGTAGCAGATTCTACGAAAAAAAAAAAAAAGGCCTTTCCTTGCTTTTTTATGAACAAATGTCAAAGTAGGCATGAAAAAGCCTTCTCCAGAAAAGGAGATGTTTCTTATTAAACTTTTGAATGTTGGCTTTCCTGCTTTTATTTGAAGCAGTCAATAGCCAGCCTGTTAAAATGATTTTCCAGCATTTTTTAAGAACTTGTTAAACTTGAGCTTTTGATAGATACTAGGAAAAATAATATTTTTAGTCAAAGATCTAGATATCCCCAGCCTATAGCTTAAATTGTTTAAGGATTCTTCTGCTAAAATTAAGGTAATAGGTTACCAGTTCTTGATCTCTTGTTATATCAGGAGGCCATTAATTAGAAACAAGATCTTTAACAACTTTAGCTTTTAACGCATCTTAAAGGTAAAAGATAAAGTAACAATTGAAGTCCAACAATTTTCTTTGTACAAGATATTTCTGACATGCTGTATTTTGGCAGTTCAAAACTTGCCTCAGCTCCATAAATACTGTAGACACGTGCTTCCTCTACATAGAAGTATTTTCAGTCAGCTGCCTAGTATTTTTATGCATGTAATACAAAGACATTTCTGTGTGTTCCGGACTTTATTAATTCAGTGTTGAGATATAACTTCATATTTTTACTATTGATTTTCATAATGATGTATATTTTGTATGTACCATCTATTTTTAGTACTGAATTACATATGAATTGCTTAAATTTTTTGATCAATTTTTCATCAGTAGACCATAAAGTTGAAGACAAAATAGTAGTAAATATATTGCAGAAGAGGCGTCCATGTGTATTACGTTCGAATCCTTGAGGTTGCTATTATCTTCACTGCCCTAGCTTTAAAAGTATCAGTAAGTATTATACGTATATATATATTTATTTTAATTATCTCTTCAAAGTAAGTCTCACTCTAGCTCTTGTCCCATTTGCCCGTATTCTTCTCTATAGGTCCAGCCGTAACGAAGTGATGTGAGTATGGGATCTGTAAAATTAATTTAAATGCTGTTCCCCTTCCTTCGTCACAGTCTGCAGGCCCACCATTAGCACATGGCTGAACATTGCTAGAACACCATACAGCAGTCCCTCTGGATGGCAGCACAACCCTCTGTTGTATTATTATTCCAAAGCTCAGATGGTAACTGCATAACAGCTTAATGTCAAGGTCAGGAAATGCAGTTCATGGGAAGTCTTGGTTCCCCAAAGAAATTTTTTTTTTTTTTCCCCAAAGAAATGAAAAAGAGATGCATAAAGATCTGTGCGACCCAATTATAAGCCCTTGGAACTTGTAGAGTCATTGGAAAAATGCCAGTTTTTCAAAATAACTCAGAAGCATGCATGGTGTCTGTTTAGATATTATATTTTGCTGACAGAAAACCCATGGAGAATCATCATTTTAAAAATAATATTAATTTATGCAGAATAAGATGAGTTTAGCAGACTTGTGAATCTGTCTACATTCAGTATTGCCAACTTTGGAGGACAAGTATCTCAACCATCAATATTTCAGAAGCAGGTGTGGATCGTTTTTGTCCATCCGTGTGATTTTTTAATTCCTCCTACTCTGTTTACAGAGTGGCACAGTTCTGGCTCTTCCTACAGGAGCTGTTAGTGGAGTGCATCACTGAAACTGCATGGTGAGAGTTCCTCCTTGTGTCAGTTAGAGATGGTAACCACTCAAAGTCCTTTGAGGAAGTGGCTGTGTAATATTCGCAGTATACTATGCTTTTGGCAGTCAAATTTTGTCTACTCTAGAGCTTCAAATGTGTTTTTCTCTAGTAAAAGTAAGTGAGAATCCCAGAGTTGTCCAAGGTAATAGTGTGGTGTTCAAACCTTCGAGCAAGTGATAGGTACTTGATTCTCTCTTGACAAGAGTCCTTCTAGATGTGGCATAACTTGTTAGTCTTTCCTGCTAATACGTGTAGAAGTACATGTGACCATGTGGTCAGAGGTTAATTCCCTTTGTGACAGCATTTTCCAGCAGTTTCAGGTCAGTCCTCTTTTTTTGCCAATGCAGCTGATGTCTCCGCTAAGCAGATAAGTGGGCAGCAAAAATAAAAGCCTGTATGATCAGTGCTAAAGTTTCAGGTCTAGCTTGGAAAGTGTGCTTGGTTCATCAGGGGTTACCTGCAAGCTAACGGCTATTCAGCTATTTTATCGTGAATAGCACTAAAACATCTTGATAGTGTTTTCGTGGGAAAGAAGTCTTCCGTTACAACTGGGCAAAATCCCAAGAGATGGTTTTTGATTCCCAGCAAGCTTCTCTTCAGTGTTTCTCCAACAGCAGAATGTTATCAATTGTCTCTTTTCTAGACTGCACTTTAATTGAATACAAATGCATAAAAAAGGAAAATGTTTTTATAATCCAAATAAAAAGTGTATAATGATGTTTTGAGCCTACAATGCATTTATTATTTTATCAGATAATACATTATTTAAATTGTTGATGCAGCATATAACAATTTCAATGTGTTTTCTTTTCTTTTAGGAAGTGGTTGTGTAATTATGGGTGAGAACAATTTGCTCTCTGGAGTGGTAATGGAAAAGAACAGTTGGCCATGAATAAAAAAAATTACTTGATCATGGTTTTGGCTTTTAAATCAGAGGGTTGAATAACATTCTCAATGATATCAGCATGCAAGTTATTTAGTAAAATAATTGGATTTAGTATTATGATGAACTTTGGCAGATAATAAAGCTAGAAAGCCAAAACGAATCATACACAGCCACGTCGTTTCCATTCTAGGGGCTGTACTTAGAAATGTTACATCCTTTTATGAAGTCGTTTTCCTAATACATTGGAGTATGACACTAGACCATAGTGATGTTTATTGTGTGACATGACCTACATTCTAACTTTTGCTTTCCAGAGTTTCTTCTGGAAAATATTTCCATTTGTATTCTACAATAACATATTCCTTAAAATTTTGTGTATAATTTCTGAGTTCTCTGGCAGTGCTAAAAACATTGTTTCATACTTTGCTTATTTGAATTTCTGGTAACTAATTCTCTAATGTTTGTCAAAAAATGATCAGAGATTTTTTTTTTTAAATTAAGTTTTCATCAAGAGAATAACAGAACTTCTGTTATTCAATTGCTATCTTAGGACACTGTGCTACTGTTAATATGTTGTGTGTTAATAAAAAATCTAAAATTGCAAGGCATTCCACTTGTCATCCTATTTGTCTTTGATATACACTACTACAATTTGTATTGATTTTATGCGTGGAAATATTGGATGAAATGTTTTTAATGATGTTCTACTCTTAAAAATTCAGTGCTGCCAGTTTGCATGCTGCAAGACTAATATACAATTAACCAATTTTTTTAAATTGTAGGTTGGATAAATCCAGCTAAATTACATGTTATTAATACTTTGCTAGTACTTTGCTCCTGATATATTGGTGGCGAGATGAAATCTTTTGGAGCTGCTTTGTATAACAGCTACACTTAATTTAGAATGAATGTAAGGGGCGGTTATTTTTTGGAATAATGTATCTTAATATTCATCCAACTGGCATTACACAAGGTCAGTCTTCAAGTAGGGAGGTTTCACCAGAGAGCTGAATAAAATCAGAGGGAACTATGTATTGTTTTACTAGAGCTATATAGATGTGAGGAAATGAGAGACTGGATAGAAAAGGCAGATGACAACTATGGACAGAAAGAGAATCATGTGTTGTGCTGCCCTGAAAGATGGCTAAAAGACAGAACTTACTGCTTAATTGTTGGGAAAATACCAGGAAACTCATCTCCTACAGGTGTTTTTCTTCTGCTGCAAATCAGGAAAAGGGATCAGAATGTATGGCTATGATAATTGTAGCTGACAAGCATGATCTACAATTTCTGAAAGCAAGCAAGCAATTCAAAGTATATATGTATATAGCTGTTGCAGAAGTGGCTAGCTGTAGCTGTAGTGGTCTAAGGTGAGTTTTGAAGATTAAGGCCTGTAATAAAAACAGCACTCCTCAAAGCTAAAGCCAGATAAAGAACACTTGCTGTAGCATTAACCTTTATACGTGCACCGCCTTTTCTATCAGAAGTTGAAATGATTGATATCTAGCTAAAATAGCTGAACGTAGAAGCATCAGCAAGTTGGTTGTATCTGTTGGAATGTCAGTATGGTGGTTGCCATTACCTGTCAAAAACACTAACGCCAACCCATATACCTACAAACTGTCTTTTTTTGTTGATGACATGTTTTTAGTAGGTTCAAAATCAAATATAATGTTTATTTTCATCTACTCAGTGCTATTAATTTTACACTAACTACAGTGAGTCATGCGTGGTGGTCCACAGGGCTTTTTAGAAAACTTTGAAGCTGCTGCTTCTAACTTCGAAGATACCCCTTAATTCCTTTTAAGAATGAAACACATTTATGTCAGTGTACTATTAGTGTTTAGAGTAGTAACATATTTATTCTGTTAAAAATCATTGATACTGATTGATACTGATCATACAGCCCACTTATGCCATTCTTTTGAAGCTATTGTAGGTGGCTTAAAATTACTGCAAATCTATTTCTCTATCATTTTTCAGTGATTGAATAACATATTTAAATTCTCTTCCTCTGACATTTCTTCAGCTAACAAACTGCCTTCAACTGTGTTCAGTTATATGCTACAGATGTTATGAACCTTTCCATTGGAACTTCCTCCATCTACAGTTCTGACCTCATCTTTCCAAATAAATCCAAGATTACACAGATTTTGGCAGTGTGTTTTTATTGTTAATGGTAAAATAGCAATGATGTTAGCTGCTCTTTAGGTCTGTTTGGCTTGGTAATCATGTTAATATTTTTTGTATGTAAATTAATTAGCTGCAATTTTTAGACATTGTTTTTATTTAGAGCAACTTTGTTATGTGGTGTATGCATGAAATAGTAGTCATTGTTTAATTTCTACATATGAAAGTTATATGATTCCAACTCAGACTGTCTTTGGCAAATGAATATGTTGTTGTGCCAAAGGAAAATGAGTACATGAGATGCATGGATTACAGCTCAGCTGTTTGTGGTATTACTCCACCCACTCAGGGATTTTCGAGAATTGTTTGACCTCCATGCGTGACTGGGAATTGAGTTTAAAGCCTGCCATTTGTAGTGCAGGAGCTAAGATTTCCTCAGCGGGTTTGAAGTCTTTTATCCGCATTAGTGGTCACAGAACTGACACTCCTATTCATTTGTCTTTCACCCTGTCGTGGCCAACGGTGATGCAAAATAATCTGTTGTGTTTAAATGTGTGATGTGTAGAAAGGGGCCTTCCAATACTTACAAGGAGCTCACAAGTGGGAGGGGGACTGACTTCTACATGGGTGGATAATGGTAGGACAAGGGGGAATGGGCTAAAACTGAAAGAGGGGAGGTTGAGGTTGGACATCAGGAAGAAATTCTTCCCTGAGAGAGTGGTGAGGCGCTGGCACAGGCTGCCCAGAGAAGCTGTGGCTGCCCCATCCCTGGCTGTGTTCAAGGCCAGGCTGGATGGGTTCCTGGGCAGTTTGATCTAGTGAGCTAGTGGCTGGCAGCCCTGTCCGCGGCAGGGGGTTGGAACTAGATGATCTCTGAGGTCCCTTCCAACCCAAGCCGTTCTATGATTCTATGGTTCTATGACAGTGATTTCACAAGTCCACACTGAAACCTTTATTTGCAGGATAGTTGTTTAACCATGATCCCTTAGAGTGTTGATATATATGCCCTTCACTTAGACATTGCACACTTCATAAGTGTCACCAAACATCTTATGCAGATGGATCTTATGCAGCATGGTCAGCTGATCATCCCTTCAGCACATGCTACATTTTCTGGTGCCAGTGTATGAGAAACATGAATTGCTCCCCCTGTTTATCACTACTGCCCCCAGGTCTTAGTCCTAAGATGACACTTTGTGATCTATTTAGGAATCCCCAGGGCCTTTAAACTCATTATTTCCAACAATTAGGCCATTGTTTGTGGTCCTCAGTCTTATTCCACTGCTTTTCCAGCTGCTAACATCCTGCTGACCAGAGATCAGAGCTTTCCTCCTATACTCTTTTGCTGGATTGCCTTTCCTACTCTGACCGTGGCCTACCTCAAGCTATTTTTTTCAGTGCTGACTCTGTGCAGAAATTATCCTGACATGGTGTATAATCTCATTTTTTCCTACTCAGCTTTTCTCTGCTGGCTGTACTGCTACTAACAGATGTTCTGCTGCTGTTCCATTGTCTGTCCTTTTCAATCACTCCCAGTAGTTCCATTCTGTAGTGAAAAAAGCATCCAGAATTTGAGAGGAGGAGTCCATTAGTTAATGCTGGCTACTAGCCATGATAGATTTATTTGCTTCTGGCACTTTTAAAAGTTTCTAGAAAATCTCGTGAATATTACTGACCAAATAGGAATATCATCAGTGTTGTATCTCCTCAGGATTACCCTTTAAAAATTAAGATAATACTCAAGATATTCCCAGAAACCGAGAGATAAATACTATATTGTTGTATTGCCTATGAAGTTTTTAAAGGGTAATGCAGATGCAATGTTTAACTTACTCAGCTTATCAGTAAAGCACCATTAAATAGATTCATAATCTGAATAATGGAGGACATGAACATTTACAGTTAATAATAGCATGTTTGTAAGGATTCTTTGGTATTCCTACCACCATTTAATATTTTCTGAATTTATCTTTTACGCCATGCTTTCATTTCATGCTAGCATAGAAGTGCTCAGTGCTTTGTATTACACTTTTAAGACAAAACATCTGACTTCTGTGTATTGTGGCTGGAGGACCAGAGGAGTCCACAAACACTGTAATGGTGTGCAGAGCTCTAAAGGAGCAAGTTTTATCCCCGGCCCTGAATATCTATCCATATTTCTTACTTTGATCTAGGGCTTGTTTGAACTGGGAACACTGAAGTTTTAATCCAGCATTCCCTACTTGTCTGGAGAGTTATTTATCCTTTCTGTGTGTAAAAAAAAAAAAAAAAGGGTTTATAATATCTGTTTTTAACAGGAATTAGGCCTAGTTCAATATTAAATGGTGAAGAAAATCAAAAGCTTGAATTATTATGTAAAAGTTAATAGGAGTATTTCAGTATAAACAGCTTTTCTTTTTTTCCTTTTCCTTTTTATTATTATTATTATTTTTTTTTTGTAAAGGAATATGCAGCAAGGAACTGTATCTTTAGAGATACTGACTATTTAGCTGGGTCATTTCTATGGATTTAAACTAGAATAACAACAGGTTTTTAAGAATATATGCTCACACTGTGAGATGACTGTGTGATAGACAGATAGTATAATGTGCATTTTACAAATGAGACATGGGAAGGGTGAACTTTGAGAGTATCCAACACTTTCACTGAGCACTCAAATGCACACTTACCTTCAGTTTGGGTGGGCACCGGCATGTGGGATGCAGACTGCAGCAGCCTTTATGTGCTTCTCTGGATCTAGAAGGGATGTCCTCTAACCTGTGTTATGCTGATATGACAACCTGAAATGCTTCCTAGGAAGGCTTCAGCACTGCCTATTGCAAAAGGCAAAAGATGTTGATACGAGCACATGGAACTGGATCTTGGGAACCAATTACGTCTTGGCTGCTCCTATTTGCAGGCAGTTCAGGTATGGAAGAGGCAGAGGCTGAGTTACTCAGTTAAGACTGAACAGGAACACTGGTAAATCAGCAAACAGAACCCAGCTCCTGGATTTGAATCTTAATCAGTGTAACAACAGCCATTCCTGTTTTTCTAGAACTGTATTTAAGATTAGTCATCAGTTTGATTTTTCATACACAATAAAACAACAAGAAGCTGATACAAAAATCTTAAAAGTGTTTTCTGAGCATATTTCAGGAAACTGATAGATACAAAGAACTGGCAATACATTCAAGAAAGTTGTCTGTTGGTCACAGTCCTGCAGCAAGTTCCGTGTCAACACACAAGCGGCTTTCATACATAATGTTCATACACAGCTCCTCCTCGCCACGTATCTGCATTTGTGCCTATCCATTTCTACTGCATAGTTTTGAGTATTTGCCAGAGTATTTCACAAGAATGTGCAGAACAAATTGTCAGAAACAATTACTTGTTGAAGGGCGCTGTGTAACTAATGCCATTCTGTTCTTATTAACTGCATTAAACAGAAATCTTTGTAGGCAAATAGTCTTACAATCAGTAAAATTAACAAAAAATGTAAACAGCATGTTGGTTTTCTTTTTGTCAGAGTACCAAATATTTGAATGTATTAAAAAAAAAAAGATTCTGTAACTAGCCTAGCACAGTGACAATCACACTGTGCTTTTTAACCGTTTGAACTGATTTTTCTTTATGTCGTTCCCATTCCTCATCGTCTTTGTCCAGATCAAACGTTTCTGGGTAAATGGGCAGCTTGTCTTTTGGACACTCCTCGTAATAGCTTCGAACATATTTTCCAACAGACCATCCTTTGTATTCCTCAGGCATTTTGCATTCTAGGCCATTGTAGTGGACATTGTAGTGATGCTTCAACCAATAGAAAAGATAATGGATGTTGTAATCACACCTCCAAGGATTCTCTCTCAGCCACAGTATTTTCAGAAAGTAAAGATCTTCCAGTACTCCATATTCAAAATTCTGCAAGCTGTTGTTTGATAGATCCAGCTCCTCTAAGTTATTGAGCCCTGAGAAAGAAGCTAATCAAAAGAAAGATACTTGTTGGTAATTTATAAAGATGAGTTAGAGAAAATATACTTATCTGCAACAGGAAATAACTTTTTCCATAAGGTTTGTTTGTTTGTGTTTTCTAAAGGCTAGGAAAAGACTTTTCAAACACAAAACTTTAGAATATGTCCTATGCCTTGTGTATGGACATATACTGTTCTGAATATGTCAGTTTTAGGGGAGCTGTACAGCTGATAAAGTTAGGAAACGCTTGTAAATATGTGTAAGTGTAGTAGAGTGACAGTGGAGATGAATGAATGCTTGATTTGCTCATAGAATTCTACTGTTATTTCTGTGTTAGAGAAATAGAAATACAGGAGTTGATTACAGATTAGAAAAAGTGGAGGCTTTTAATATGTATGCATTTATTAGAATATGCATGTGTGAATATAGAACCTTTAAATGAATATTTTAGGATTCAGAAGTTAATAATCATGGAGCTTCATAATAACACTTCTGAGTCATATTTCAGAGAACACTTCAGAGCACTTCATACTTTTTTTGCAAGTTTCATATCGTGACAGAAGTCTTGATCTAAATAAGTTGACTATGTATAACGTTAAACCTCAGAAGCACCATTTTACTGCTATTTCTGCTTTCTTCTACTATTTAACTTCTCAAATGCTGCTAGAGAAGGCTTTTATTGCTTCATTCTTTCTCTCTCTCTCCTTGTGTCAGCTTTCATAATGAAAAATCAAATACACATAGGCAACAAGCAGACTGCTAAACAAGGCCACTTGATTTCTAACAATACGTAACTTAAGAGCAATTATATAGAGCATTTTTTGATCCAAAAGAGTTCAAACTCTTTTGGTTTCTATTACTTCATATCCAATATTATTTAGAAGCAGCCTCATTATGTGACAACTTATTTTAGATTTGCAAAGATATTTCATTAAATGATTAGCCTTCAATCTACAGAATTCTATTTTTGCCCTGGTTGGCTTAGTATTAAGAAACGGCAGCATGATTCAGTCCCTCTTCATTGGCTTCCATGATTTATACATCTCAGTGCAAACCTTCATGAATTGACTGCTACAAAAAGTTAAATTTGCACCAACTTCTAAATTTTTAAATCCATTTTCCCCATGTTTGTATATGACAGAGACTTTACTGAAGTTTATAATTAATAAAACATAAATAACTTTTTAATAAATATTTGAAATTATTCTTACCTGGATCAATGTAAGCTATTCCATTACTGTTTAGGTTTAATATCTTCAGTTCACTGACATCTTCAAATTCTTTGGATCGTAGCTGTCTAATTTTGTTGTTGGACAAATCAAGTTTAACTATATCTGGAGGTATGTTACCTGGAACTTTCTTTAAATCTTAAATATGGAAAAGAGATAACTTGTGTCAGGTTTAAATTATTCTTACAGCTTAGGCATCATTTCTGCATACCAGAAGAAGTAGAAGAACTTCTTACTCAGTCTAGCATTATTTCTTTTCTTTCCCTTTTTTTCCGCCACTACTTCTGTCAAAATGTTCTTTTTTCAGCTTGCATTCTCCATTTCCATCTTTACATTTCATGTGAAAGTTGCTCTTTTCCTTATTGCTTGTGGTAAAGCCTCTTCCTATGTTTTACATTTTTAATATAACTGTGCTATCCATTTGCATAGAAATAGGTTAGGTAGTGAAGATGCTATACTAATGGGAGGTGTGTGTGAAACATTTGATCATTTAAATTAAAAAAAAAAAAAAAAAAAACAACCAACAGAGAAACTGTGTAAATAAATGTTCATTGGCCTGTGTTTTTTGTGCTAAGGGTGGTGAAGCACTGAGCAATGGCACAGGTTGCCCAGAGAGGTGGTGGATGCCCCATCCCTGGAGACCTTCAAGGTCAGGCTGGACAGGGCTCTGGGCAACCTGATCCAGCTGTAGGTGTCCCTGTGCACTGCAGGGGAGTTGGACTAGATGGCCTTTAACGGTCCCTTCCAACTCAGACAATTCTGCGATTCTGAAATATATTGTTTCATCTTTCTGATTTAAGTAACTGTCCAAAAATCAGTATTATTCAGGTTCTTTCAGTTAGAATAAGAAACTATTAGCAGAGAATGGTATCTTTTTATTCTGTTTAATTAATCTTGTTTATTTAGAAATTCCATAGAAACTCCTATTTTCCTCTGAAAAATAAAAAGGAGAAATCACACGGTAGAAGGGTGTCTTCCCCCGGTTTGGGGCTTTTTTTCAGTTAGGATTATGTCAGCAGTTCTTGTTAGGTTTTACTCAAGAGTGATGTCTCTGAGCTTTTCTGTGTTGCGCTTTCTCTTCCTTTTGCTGGTATGTTCTTGGCTTAGAAAGACGCTTGTTAGTTCTCTCAAACGCGTACATCTATTTTTAAAGGTCTTTAAAGGTCCAACTTAAATTATTCCATGATTCTATGTGAACATCTTCCATAACAGAACTATCATGTGCTGTATTACATCCTTTGTTTTGTGTTGCCAAAAGATAAAATATTCTAAATTTTATCAGTAATAGAAGTGATAGTTATCATCTCATTTAGTAATATATGCAGTTATAATTGTACTTCTATTGTTATAGTTACTTAGCATTTATAATAATATTTAAGGCTTTGTGTTTCGTTTCAGTACTTATTTGTCCAGGCAGCATAGTAACATTTCTAAGCACTTCATGTGTTTATTTCATTCTGTCTGCCTCCGTCTCTATCCTACTCATATCATTGGCACTACCAGAGTAGCCAAGTACCTCCCAGTCATCCACTTACTTACCTCATGGGGCTCCTTTTAAAAGAGTTACAGAAAGTTTCTAGTTCGGTAGTAAGGGCACATTCCTGAGAAGTGCAAACTGTGGTTTGAATCTTCTCAGGATAAAGTTAAGAAACATAATCTCCAGGGTTTATGTCTGCTACATGTAGTGTTCTAATCCTGGGCTGTTACTAGAAGAAAATGGATGGTAGTACCTCTTAGACTAAAAGTGATCTGTGCTGAAATCGGTACTGTCAGCATGCGTTGGATGTTCTGAAGACGTCTCGTGCATCAGGCATTCTCAAGACTAAAGCACCGTATCAGAGACTTCCTGCCTTATATTTGAATTTCAGTAGAGCTTTAGTATGATAAATACCTGTATTATAAATATGTAAATATTATAAATGCTCCAGCCTGCTTTGGTTGGAGTTTCCTGCTTGTGCAGATGTCAGAGTTTCAGGGCCTGTTTATCACCAAATGAACACAAATAGTACTTGAATTTAGAGAGTTTGGCTGTGCTGGAAAGCACATTTTTTCAGCTGCTCTTGTGAATTCAAATTCTTCTGCAGAAAAGCAAGCAGGAATTACTTTTGCATCCAACTTTTGTTGCTTCTTTTTTTTTTTTTTTTTTTTTTTTTTTTTTTTTTTTCTGTAATATGGTCAAGGCCATAGGATACTTCAGTTGTGCAGCACTGTCAGTGCTGGCTCTGATCTGATGAGTTACGAATAAGTTCTTCAGAAAGGAGGACATATGTTTTTTTATCTTTATGTTTAAGAAATATATTTATTTTCAAGATGTCTATTCCTTGAGCTTTCTGGCATTAACTGAAAGCTGGTGACCTGAGGGAAAAAGTGCAGGCCTTGTCACTTCCCTTAGAAATGCACAGTAATGCCATACTGCTTATCACTCCATCCCCTCCATCGTAAAGGAGTAATGGGTGTCATTGTAAAGGAATGATGCTTTTTGTGGCATCTTACTGATTCGGCAGGCGATACACATTTCTTCCTACTCTGCAATTCTGTCCATGTGAATTTAGAAGAATTTTTATGTTTTTCCAAGACTTTGTGTGCATTATATTCCTATTTCTGATGAAAATTCCAATGAAATTATGCATCTGCTGCACAGTAATCATATGCAGGGACGATAAGTACAATGCTTTTATCAAAGATTGCCATATGTTCAAAAATCCCAAATGTTCATGGGATTTGTGCGTCCAGCTGTCGAGCATATGCACAGTAGATCTGATGCTTCCTAAAAGGAGAGTTACTCAATGTGTGCATGCTAGACATTCAGGAAGTCCACAAGTGGTAAGAGCTTGACCTGAAGGAGGGAGTCCTGTACCCTCTAGTACACTCCTGTGGGTGTTGAAATTACTGTTTAGTCCTTCATTATTACTACTGAAGACAGTAACCCATTTTGAAATACTGTGATGCTCCCACGAAGAGCAGACCAAACTGAAGGTTTCTATGAACTTAGAGAAAAAAACCTAACATTATTCTTGTCAAAAGTTTTTGAGTTTATCAATGTATTCAGCTCATCTCTTCTATACCACTGATTTGGGAAGAGCTGAAAGCCAGTCTTATATCAAGATTTATATACCT
>VXAV01003824.1:158103-169530 GCA_013399715.1 Alectura lathami
CTAACATTATTCTTGTCAAAAGTTTTTGAGTTTATCAATGTATTCAGCTCATCTCTTCTATACCACTGATTTGGGAAGAGCTGAAAGCCAGTCTTATATCAAGATTTATATACCTGGTTTTGTTCAACTTTTGCAAAACAACATAAATAGTTAATAAAAAACACATAGTAAAAAAGGAATTTATCACTGAAGAAAAAGTAAAAGCTTGAAGAATTTTTAATGACATACGTAATAGACAAAGCATGTAATCAAATACTGAAATGATCTATTTATATGTAAGTATTATCTCTGGCATGAAAGTTCAAGAGTAAGAACACACAAAGATTTACATAAATATAAGTCACAGTTAAAACAAATAAAAGTTTAGCCATCACACTGCAAGATACAAGTAGGCAAAATATACTGCAGAGATTTGGTTTTGCAGGATAACCTTTGCAAAAGTAGGAAATAAGTCCCCCCAGCTTGGGCTACTTCTAGTAATNTACATGCCCCAGCTGGTTTACCCTTAAGGCTTAACTATGGCTTTTAGAAGCCTGAGATGCATTTGGGAATGGAATGGATCCAAGTGTCTGAAAAACATTTACTGAAGACACTTCAGCTTTGAAGTGTTTGATGGATACTGGGAAGAGAACACAGAGGAGGTAATTCTTTATGAACAAAAGCATACAATTTCTTCCTTCAGAAGAAAAAATCTTGCAAATAAAATGTGAGATTGCAATGGCTCCTCTTTGCAATTAGGTTTCTCTGGGGACTGTAAGCACAGCTGGCTGCTCGAATCCTGCTTCACAGTCCCCCTTTGTCAAACTTCTTGCTATCTTTGTGTTTGCACACTGGAAAAAAAGAAAACATGCTCTATGCTTCTCTTGATCAGTACCACAATTTTGGGACAGTACTATAACTGATGAATATGATTAAAGTTGTATTTTCAGACAAGTGAGGTACTGATGCTTCAGTAATTTAAGCATGGGTTTAATTTCATTCCTGTTGGTTTTCATTGGATATGTTATACTAGACCACCGAAGAACATTTGTGACAAGAATACAGTAGAGAGACAAATAATTAAAGTATTAGTTAAAGTAAGTCAAGCAAGTACTGGTACTATATTGATTTGCCGTAAATAATATAAGAAGCAGTAAGGGAGCTAGAATACGAAAATAATTCAGTTATAAGGACTGATACAAACCTTTTCTCTTGCAGTTCAGAGTTGGTACAGGAAACACATACATGTGGCACAAAGAAGAATCAAATTCTGGTTTGATAGCTTCAGGCTTCTGCTTTATGTTTTGGGGGTCCTGCCTGTCCTCTTCACTACAAAGCTGCTCAGCTTTTATCTGTTTTAGCTTCTGATTCTTCAGCTCTATTGGGTGCACGCACTTGGCATAATTTCCCAAATTCCTGTTTGTTGGAACCTGTAGCATTGTAACAAGAGTTTCTAGTTCACAGTTGCAATGCCAGGGATTATCATAAAGACGTAGGTAGTTTAGACTGGGCGTATAAATAAAAATCTCCTCAGATAAACTCTTAATTTGGTTATGCTGGAGTAAGAGTGTGGTAAGTTTATTCAAACCAAAGAAAGCCTGGCTCTCAATTTTTGATATATCATTCTGCTGTAAATCCAGACTTTTCAATACTTTATACTTCGAAAACATATTATTCTTCAATTTACGAATCCTGTTTCTTGCTAGCAGCATGTGTTTCAAATCCTCAGGCCAATCAGGTGCCACAAAAATCAATTTTCTTTCCTGACAATCTAGGTATTTCTCATGAAGATAAATGTATATATCACATGGCAGGCCTAGAGCATTGCGCTTAACAGTGCTAGATGCTCTCCTTAAGATCCTTTCCCTTTCATTGTTTCTCAGGTTCCTATTCCTTGTCTTCCTAAAGTCAGATGCTTTACAAAGAAGAAGTAGCATTACAATAGTAATGACTTGCATCCTGACATTCAGCTTGCCCCAGTTATTCTTCGTGACAACTGGAAAAGCAGAAATTTTTTGTTGTCTTAATCAGTGTTGTCCAGATCTGAAAATCTGAAAAGGCACGGCTGGGGTATGTGGAATCCCTGTGTTGGAAGAAAAACAAAACATTAGAACAGATGAAATAGGCTTTTTCATGGAGAGTTGTGCATAAGATGCAGCTTTCAGTCAGGTACTCAGTCGCTGCACTACTTGGAGCTTCACAGATATTTTGAAAAGCAATGTCCTATCTTTTTTGTTGTTTTTAGTATCTGTGGTCTACTGTCATTTATTTTGGTAAATCATGGCAAATTAGGCAGACCACTTGATAAATGATTTTTGTTAGAAATTTCTCGTGTTTAGGAAATGCCATCAGACTGAATCTTATTTGTATTTAAGTTCATCTTGAAAGATAAGCTTAAAAGAGGAGCTTGAGGCTGGTATTTTCCAGCCTTCTGGATGCTGACCTACTGGAACACACGAAGAGCCAGACCAGGGAAAGCCATCCAGCATTCCTATCCAACCCACATATTTAAAATGTATTTGTTTCCAGATTGAGACCCATTTTATCCTAACAAGCTCTGCTACTACCAGATGTCTCTCATGGTTTACTTCATGTAGAAGAAGTTGGCTAGACTGCTCTGAGAAGGGCCCACATACAGTCTTTTTCAAAAGCATGAGGTTATTGTGTCATATGAGGGTAGGCAGGATGCAAAGGAATCTGCAGGTCCTGGCAGTGGCCTGCTCCAAACTACTCCCAGGTCTGCTCACCTGAGCAGGCATTGGATAGAGGGGTAAGCCAGGAGCTTTTCCTTTTCAAGGAAAGCCAAACAAAGTCACTGAGAATTACTTTTAGGGGAAGACAAGCACTACTCCATGCACCCATATCCTATGTTCCCTCCTGAATTTCCTATAGTGCTCCTATGCCCAGCCCCTTACCCAGTTTTTTCACTAAATTTTGGCCATAAGGTTGTGTTTCCTCAAATATTTTAACCCCTGAGGTTTTTATAACTTTGACTTTTTTCATCTCATGAATTTCCTAGTTTTTGCTGTTCAGTATTGTTCCTTCTGAAAGTTTTTTTTTTTTTTTTAAATTCTTCATTGTTTGGCTGGACTACTCAGTTATTTTTTCTGTCTGTGGACATCTTTGCATTCTGCTCAATCTTGTTGACCTTAGCACTTTGGAAGGTATTTAATCCCAGTCTTGAATGCCAACCATTGCACAGATGTTCTGTTTCTGAAACACCATTGGTTTGGGCTCAAAAAACTTGTCTTCATGTGTAGGAAAGACTGTATAATAAATAAACTAATATTAAGTAGAACTCTTTTGATAGCAAAGCAAACTTTATCTGGTTTAATCTGTAGGGCATACCCAGTGTTTGTGCAGCTCTAACTTATCCAACAAATGGAACAGTCCTGTCTGTGCGTGCTGCTACATCCCTTTTACCAATGTGGCCAGCTGTCAGTATTAACTTTGAAAACTCATTGATTGATTTCTCCATTTTGATACTTTAGTTGCCAGTTATCTATCTGCATTCAGATTCTGTCAATTCATAGTATGCATTATATTGATGACTTACATGAAAAATGAAATTTTATTTGTTAGATTTTGCTGGTTATATGCTAATCAATGTAAATTGATTGTGTCTTAATAACCTCAGTCATAACTGGGATCCTCAGTGTTGTTTTGAACTCTTCACTGCTCTGGCAATGTGATAGTTCACTCTATCTAGGAGAGCTTGGAAACAGAAAAAATAGGAACTTGGAGGGTGAAAGGTAATAAATAATTATGGAATAATTTTTCTTCCTCCTTCCCATCTCCTGGTTCTGGACTGGCATTTATTATTAGTCTTATATTCTGTCTGCAAACTAAATTATGCTCAGCTGTAATATCAAAATGAGCAACTCTTTTCAGTAGCATTTACAAGTTCACATGTAAACTGATATTTATATCTCATGAAGTGTTAGGGCAAGAACCATAAAGAGGTATGGCATTTCTGTGGATTAGCAGCCTTCATGATATTTTTAACTGCTTAGATTCTTTCAGGTTGTGCATTCCCTCTCAGGGATCTTGAAGGATCAAGGTCCTACTCTTCAAAAAGGCACTGAGTTATACAGCGTAACAGGATGCCAATTAAATCATTGTTCCATAGAAAAGAATGTACAGACCTATTGTTGGACCAATGCTTGTTTGCAGTTGAAATCTTGTATTTGGCTTACTATATGAAAATGTTTTTTCAAAGATTTTTTAAGCATTTCTTTTAACTATATAAACATTTCAGACTGCATTTTCCATATCAGATATATGTATCAGATCTACTTCTTATTTTCGTTTCAGTTTAGACAGATCCGTTATTTCTTAAGATTAGATTCACGCAAAAAGTATTATTGCATCATTACCTTTGAGGATAGACTTAAAATTTGGCAAAGAAAGTGGCTGAAAGGATGTGTGAGTGCTGTTTCTAGTGTCAGACATCTACCTTTCATTATTTTGTTAAAATTGCAAAAATCTCTGCAAAATAGGACTTTCCAAAAACAATAAATTAAATGCACACACAAGAGAATGTTCCAGGTAAATTCTCTGAAATTCCCTAGCTGCAGAAGATAAGCAAAGCATTTCCTACATTTGGTCTTGTTGCTGCACCTCTGCTTGCAGAGGGAAGAAATGGTTCAGGTGTGTAATCAGATCATGGTATCGTAATATATCGTTGCGGGGGAACAGATACTTTTATGTAGAAACCTTAGTTCTGTCATTTCCTAGCACCAAATTGCTTGATCAGGTGGCTTGCTCGTCCTTTTGTAATATAAGACAGAAAGCAGCTTGATTCATAAGCCAGCTGTTATTTGATGAAGTGTAAGAAGAGATGTTTCCTCTGGACAACTTACTCAGCTTTGTATTCTACTTTTGTTTGTTGTGCTTTCTAATCAGTAATGTGATATGGCAATAGTTTCAAGTAGCATATTAGCCTGGATTTAATAAGAATTCTGAATAGAATCTATAATAGGAATTCCTAAGTTTCTGTGGCACTCTGAGAATTTGAACTTTTAGCCTTTAAAATTACTTTTTTTCTTTTTAATTTTTTTCGTGTCAATGTAAGAATTTGCAAGACTTTAATCTCTCTGAATGCCAGGGATTAAATGTAAGTAACACAAACTTTCTTCACATGCCTTGGCCATTTTACTATTACAGTTGAATCTGGTGAATCAGCCTTCCACTGAATAAAAATGCCCAAATATTTTTTCAGACTAATGAAAAAAGGATAAACTTTTCAACAAGTAGCAAAATTTGACATTAGTTTGTATTTTAGGATGATACTTTTTGTCTTAGACTATCCAATCCAGAGCCAAAAGCTTTTATTGTATGGACTTTGTGAACGGATATGTTTTTTTCATGTTCAAAATGCTCATTTAACATTGTCTTAAAACTTATTACAGAATATTTTAATTAGGCTTAGTAGGGCAGTTTCTTCTGCCCCAAACATCACATAGTAAGCTTTGAAATTGTTTACATAACATTAAAGTTGAAGGAACTTTTCCATCAGCTTTTAATTTCATAACCTGCTCGTTCTCTATTTTCATCCCATTTTCTTCTTTCCTATGAAGTTTGTCACAAGCACCACAAGTTCCTTACTCATCTATCGGGCTTTTCATACCTGATTTCAATGTTTAAAAAAAAAAAAAATGGAGATAAAAGAGGGGGGAAAAAGGGCGAAAGACATGGAAAGAATTTCTGTAACCTGTATCAAGGCAGAGTGTTATTGCAAATCATGTGTATGTAGCTCAGCTAACTTTAGAGAAGTTGGAGACATACTGGTAGCAATCAGAGCAGCAACATGGTATGTATGAAGAACTTCATTCTGAACAATTAGAAGACTCATTTATGTTGAAAGGGACCACTGGAAAACTTCTAGTTCAACCACCCAATCAAAGCAGGTCCAACTGAATCAGGATAGGACATGTTTTAGTATAGTTCTGAATATCTCAAAGGGTGCAGATTCCATTGCCACTCTGGGCAAATTGCTCCAGTTTTGGCCTCTTAGTTTTTCGGTGAAAATTTTTTCCTAGTATCTAATTGGAATGTACTGTGTTGCAACTTGTGTCTTCTGTCCCTTGTCCTTCAACAAAAGAGTCTGGCTATGTCTTTTCTATATTCCCCTTAGATAGTTATAGAGAGCAATAGGATCTCTCCCTTAACAATCTCTTCTTCAGGCTAAACAAATCTAGTTTCCTCAGCCTCTCCTTGTACATAGAATCATATAGAATCATCCAAGGTGGAAGGAACATTTAATGGCCATCTAGTCCAACTCCCCTGCAGTGAGCAGGGACATCTACAGCTGGGTCGGGTTGCTCAGAGCCCTGTCCAGCCTGGCCTTGAAGGTCTCCAGGGATGGGGCATCCACCACCTCTCTGGGCAACCTGTTCCAGTGCTTCACCAACCTTATTGTAAAAAACTTTTTCCTTATGTTAAGTCTAAACTTCCCCTCTCTCAGTTTGAAACCATTTCCCCATGTCCTATCACAGCAGCCCTGATAAAGAGTCAGTCCCCTCCTTTCTCGTAGCCCCCCTTTAGATATTGAAAGGCTGTTATCTGGTCTCCCTGGAGCCTTCTCTTCTCCAGGCTGAACAGCCCCAGCTCTCTCAGCCTGTCCTCACAGGGAGGTGTTCCATCCCTTGGATCATTTTTGTGGCCCTCCTCTGGACGCGCTCCAGCAGGTCCATGTCCCTCCTGTGCTGAGGACTCCCCATCTGGACGCAGCACTCCAGGTGGGGTCTCACCAGCGCAGAGCAGCAGGGCAGGATCACCTCCCTTGCCCTGCTGGCCACGCTTCTTTGGATGCAGCACCTAACATCACATGCTCCTAACAATCTTGGAGGCTTTCCACTGGGCTTGCTAGAGGACGTGAATGTCTTCTTGTACTGGGGAGCCTGAGAAAGTACCTAGCACCCAGATGCAGTCTCACAAGAGTCAAACAGAGGGGAACAATTAGTTCCCTTGACTTGCTGATTACACTCTTGCTAATACAGCCTGGTATGTATTAGCATGTACTAATATGTGCAAAATTATGCAGTTGACCACTTTTTCATGACAGCACACTGTTGACTTACATTGAAATTGTTATTGACCAGGACTCAGGTGAATGTGTTTGGCAGTCAAGTCCTCCTTCCTGTCCTGTCTGTGCCCAGCCTATTGCTTGTGGATATTCCATCCCAGATGCAGGACTTTGCATTTGCCTTTGCTGAACTTCATAAGGTTTCTGTCGGCCCATTTTCCCAGGCTAAATCTCTCTGAATCATGGTCCTACTCTCCAATGTATTGACACTCCCCCTGGTTTGGCATCATGTGTGAATTTGCTGAAACTGCACTCTGTTCTGTCATCTAGATCATTATTAAAAACATATTGACCCTTGAGGGATGCCAGTTGCCACAAGACACCAATGGGACTTAGCACCATTGGTGACAGTCCTTTGGCCTGACATTCCAGACAAATTTTCACTCACTTTGAAGTCCACTTATCTAGCCTATATTTTACCCATTTGGCTATAAATTATACTGTGTTGAAGGCCTGCACAACAGCTGCTGCTCTCCCCTTATCCAAAGATCCTCTCATTTCATCGTAGAAAACTATTACATCAGTGAGGAATGCTTGGTACTTGGTAAATCCATGCTGGCTGTTGTCTATCACCTGTTTATCCTTCATGTGCTTGGGCAAATCCTTCAAAGACGTTTTGCTACATAATCTTCTTAGGGACTTTGGTGAGACTGACAGGCCTGTAGTTTCCTGGATCATTCTTCTTCCCCTTCCTCCAGGTGGATGTGCATTTTCTTTCTTCCAGGTGTTAGAAATCTCCTCTGTTTACCTAGACCATTCGGTAATGATGAGTGAGGCCTCTCAGTGACGGGAGGCAGCTTTCTTAGTACTCATGGATGCACCACATCTGGTCTCATATCTTCAAGTGCTCCCCAACATTTTCTTCTACTGTGAGTGTTGCTTCACTCCCACAGACTCTGCTAGTAGGCTTCTGGGAGGCCTGAAGGCAAGCCTTAGGATTAAAAATGAGCCAAAAAGTCATTGTGTACCTCGGCCTTAAATATCAGTCAGCTCTCCTAGGCCCATTTGCCCTCTAGGGCAATGAGATCTAATTACTATGAGATCCTGTCAGGCAGATCCCTGAAAAAACAAAGATCTGCTCTCTAGTTTAGGCTTTTTCTTTTATATTTTTTCTTGCTCTCTTCTCTCAGGATTTTAAGCTCATCATTTTCATGATAGCGGTAACCAAGACCGCTCTAGTTCTTCACATTCTGGATCAATTTTTTCTTGTTCGTGAAACAAGTTGATCAGAGCAAGTGCTTGCATTGAGGAACTTGAAATGCGCCCCTGGTTGTGCCTCTTTCACACAGAAAGTTTACCCACCATGCTATCCCGCCAGCACTTTCTCACTGCTTTCTATGCCTTTATTTCTTCTATTCATGGTAAACCTCCATTAATACAGCTGGTTTATTTTTTACTATCGCATCTCTCAAATCAAATGTTGCTGGAAAATATTTCAAAAACACAAGTTATCTGTCCTCTTTAAAGTTGGTGAGTATTGAATTTCCAGTTACCTTGATGGTCCTTTTGCCTGACAAGTGAAGTATTGAAAAGGTGGCCACAGCATACCATAAGATAAACCCCCAACTATTACATTTCCATGTGCAGCTACTGACTTTTTGCCTTTCTGTTATATTAACATTTATTGTGAAACATGCTCCACACTAGATCTGGTCACATATATATTCTAATGGAATTAGATATACAACAATATAGGTAGTACCATTTCTGCAGGTAAAATGGTGCCTTAGAATCACTCAAGTCTAAGGTTCCAGCTAGAGGGTAGTGCTAATCAGGAAGCATTTTGTAGATGATATTACTGGTTAGAGAGGCATAACAGAGATTATGATTAATTTTACAGAGAAGATTACAGAGATTACAGAGAAAATCACTAATGGTTTTAGATCCAGAACTGACTAACAGTCTTGCTTTAACAAAATATACAAATGTGCTACACTTCAGTCCTGTGAAAAGTCCCATATGCTTCATTGGACTGTGTAGTGTTTAATGTTTCCTTGAACTGTAATGTTAAAATTGTCATGCTTCATGTGAATGAAAGTAGTATCATGTGTCTCTGAGTGTTCTGCTTAGCGGCATCCAAAAGAAAATGGCTTTCATGTAATAAAAATAAATATGGTTTGAAAGATACTTGTTCAGTTGGGGTTTGTTTCTGCTATAATACATAAAAATGTAAGATAAATTAATGCAAATAGAATTTTAATGTGCTTCAGCATTTTCTTTTATTATTTAGGATGAATCAATCAGACATATCTGAATGCTGTAGAGCTCTTCTCTGTTTAAATCTGTCATATACAAATATTACTAATGGAACACTACAACTGTTCTTAGAGACATATGTTGTAGAAATACCCTTGTTAAGAGATCTACAGGATTCTGCCTGTTAGACAAAATTTACAAAACACTCAATACGTTTGACTTAGATGGGAATTCATTTCCCTTTTTCAATTTCCTGTGTAATTAAAAGTATGTGCTAGGCTACACTATACATTTCTCTGAGTTCTGCAGAAACTTTTAAGAGAACATGCTAGTCAAAAAATTTCTATGGAGTGTGCAGCTACTCTTGATGATACAATAAGTTTGCGTGAAGTTATGTTTATAAAAACTGATTTTTGCTAGAGAGGATTGTGGATAGGTGTATGGTGCGCCAACTTGAAAACAAAAGTTATTCTAAAATCTTATTTGGAATATTGGTGAGCGGAAAGCCTCCATTGTTACAAGGGTCTGCCATTCCTGTTTAGATGTACTCCTCTATGAGACTTGAAGATTTGGTGGGTTAAAGATTGGTTGCTGCATTAAGAGCTGTGATAAAGGAAAGAAGCATGATGATCAAGGAGAGTGGCCTCCACAAAGATGTGTATAGATTTTGAAGATATCTGTACATTGTTTCTCTTTCCCATGAGGAAAACAAATGTCTTCCTTTCAACAGCACCCCCACAATGTCCAGAAATCTGTTTTTCTTTTGCATTTTCATAATATATTTTTGTTGTTCTCAGCCAATATGTCATATCCTCAGATTACTAACATGTGCTTTGGCAAAATTTTCTGTTTAGTGTCTCCACTCTTGCCAGTCAACTCTTCATCAGCATTATTGTCATAGTCTGTGTTTTGTCCATGTTGGCTGATACTTTGTCTTTTTAAATTTCCACGTACTTATGCTGAAGTGTGAAACAGCAGCCTAAGTTATTCTGGTTACCTAAGCATCCTGTTGCCACTAAAAGTCTGAACCACGTATTTCTTTTGATGTATACATCACATTTTCCCAGGAAACAATTCTCCAGAGTAGATAAAGATTTCAATGTGATAAAATATTTAAAACAAAAAGGAAAGTTCTTCACTAGTAAAATACAAGTATATATTTTGCAAGTAGCTCGTACCTCATTAATAGTAAGTTTTCCTGGTCACACGTGATGTTTCTGTTTTAGAAGTATAAGATATTACTCTTCTTACTGGCAATTCTGAGACAAAAAGTGAAGCTCCCTGTTTCTGAGTTTACAAGGAAGAAAAAAGTTGCTGTCCTGCGAAGACTTTGCTAGCAGACACATTTCATAAACACTTCATGTGCCATCTCAAAAAACACAGCTCACCACAGGTCCTGGGTTATAAGGTAACTAGTACAAAGTTCTTACAGGTGGCAATATTTTTTTTTTTTTGTTGTACTGCACATGATGTTTGCTATGGGATATCAGCTGTCCATTATTGGATCAAGGAAAAAGTGTAGACTGAATGTGCTGAAAGCTATTTGGTAATTTTTGATTCTCTCCTACTTTTCCATACAAACATTTTAACCTCTGTAGTAAACAATGTGGATTATCGGGTACAGTTTCCCTCAGAAAAGTTCTTCGGCATATGGTAGACATTAATAATGTGTATTAAGTGTGAGAAGGTGATTTTATCAGATTGCATTAAAACTGTGATCCTGAGACTATTAATGCCCAATTAATCAAAAAAGCCAATATGACAGATTTTCTGCAGATTTCAGCTGTAACACAAAACAAGGATTTATAAGGAGTCTATGTGCTCAAGTATAAGTTCTAAGATAGCTGTCACTTTAAAAATGGCAGAAGAAGTCATGTACTAAGATTCTCAGATCATAAAAATGGGTCATATGACCTGTAAGGAAAACCAATGTCTCTTCAAGAGTATTAGAAGGTTTTGGTCACAGTTTTCAAAATGCAGTAAGAAAGGCTTCCCTGTATCTTACGTTGTACAACCTTGTAGCAACATATACTTTAAAAGATTTTAAACTTCCAGAATTTATAAATATGTATTAATTTATTATCTGTTTTGTTGTATGTTTGGAAGCGTAATCGCTCTTAGTTTGCTTTTCCCCATTCACTTCTGTAGAACATGTCACTAAAATG
>VXAV01003824.1:192343-206746 GCA_013399715.1 Alectura lathami
CAGTTTGTGTTGCATACCCTAGCTGAGAATGTGGTGATTAGGTCATCATGTCTGAGGCTAATTCTGAAGGGAGTTCAGTTTCTTTTACACATGGAAAAAAAAAATAAATTAGTTTAGGGGTTTAGAATATTTCTGTATTGCTGTTAACACTCTGTAAAGCTAGAATTGAAATAGGAGAGGTACAGAAGCCAATTTTTATAAAATTTGAATTGTTCACTCTAACCAGTCCTACATTAAAATGCTCACATTAATATATTTTATAAAATAAAACAAGAATCCAAAATCCAAGAAGCACTGCCTTGGTCCAGCTATACTGATAGAAAAAAAAAAAAAAAAAAAAAAAAAAAAACAAGTTCTGCAACAAGTGCAACATCTTGTCAAGTGTTCACAATGACAAAGNTATAGATGAAAAATTCTAAAAATTTGGTCTGTGAAACAAATTTCAGAGTTAATACATTTCTTTGCATCTGTTTATGTAAGACTTACAAAAATCACAGAAAAGCTTCAAGCAGACAGTGTTTTGTATTCAATCTGCCATATAAATATTTCCTTCTTTTGCCTAAAGATTCTACCTGTAGAGGTAGAATTTCCATTCTAATAAATGCCAAATTACACTGGCTTTGTGTTAAGATTAGCAGGCCTGGAAGATCAGCTCAGTGGCAAGTTATCTTGCCATGGCTTTAGGCTGGAAATGATCGAAGAGGAGAGAGTCTCACTGAAGCTAATGCCACAAAATGTTCTGCCACACTCACATTGTGATACCATAAAGTAAAGAAATACTATTTTTGGTTGTTTTATTCTTGAGTTAACAAATCTGCAGTCTCTTAAAGCAAAGGTTTCCACACTGAGCTATGTTAGAAGAAAGGAGCAGAACTTGATTCTAATGGACACACAGTATAATGTATCAACATCAGCAATGGAAAATAGCCCCTTAATGCAGCTTTTCTTTTTCCAGTGGAATTCCCAGCCTACAGCTAGTGACTTCAATGCTAATGAAAAGCACATACAACTACTGAAATGTCTGAAATTGATCAAAGAATTGATGTAAATTTGTCATAAATCAAGAAAAGTGGAGTAGGCATGTTACCAAGGAATGACTGCTCTTTTTGTTGCTCTTTCAGGAGTTCTGCAAGGGCAAAAAACACCTGGAGTATTGCCATGTCTCCTATTGCCCTCAGCTGATGGATGAAGCTGTGAAAGCTTTGGCATTTCACTGCCACAAACTAACATCTGTCAGCATAGCTGGTGGTCCAAAGGTGTGTATAAGAACTGGGACAACAGATCTGGTATTGTATTGCAAAGGAATACATGGTATTTCATTCACAGGTTTGACCTGCTGGCATCAATGTCTTAACTATACAACACGCTCATCTAACTTAAAAATCAGAGCCGAAGTTCAACTGATTCAATTTCTGAGACATGTTTCTTCAGAGTGTGGGGCTCTGAGCAACCCGGTTCAGTGGGAGGTGTCCCTGCCCATGGCAGGGGGGTTGGAACTAGATGATCTTTGAGGTCCCTTCCAACCCAAACCATTCTGAGATTCTATGATTCTTCTAACGGTTGTGGTTAGAACATGAAGATGCACTGGATCAGGTGCAAGCCCCTCTCTCCAGGAGCTGATGTCTGGGGAAGAGTGAGGAGAGAACGACTTACAGAGATGCTTCCTGCAGATACTGTTGCAGCTTCTGGTGTTCAGGGTGCTTCAAAAGGATGGAGTGTTTTAACAGCTCTCTGTATTTTCATGCTTTGTTATTTTTCCAGTGCTCTTTCTGAAAGAGGCAGCCCTACCAGCCTCTGCCTAGTTCGACTCTCAGTGCTGTCCCAGGAGACAAACCTCCTGATACAATGCATGAGAAGGGCTAGATACCTCAGAGTATTTTTTCAAAAGCTGGCATATAACTGGAGAGCAAGCTTCATAACCTGAGATGAAACACTGGTCATACCAGTTGCTGAACCACAGCAAAATGCCTCGCAGACATGTTGTTGTGTATCCTCCCACCATCTCCAGGATGTAGGCCAAGAAAATTGCTCCATGTCTTACAACAGCCCTCAGTGTATAGCTTATAGATGCCTATTGTACCCCATTAATTATTATATGCATGGTTCTCACTCTCCTATATCTTTTGCTTTTTGATAGATATTAAGCAATGTTTTCCATAACCACAGTAACAGCATGGTTATCTTCCCAAAGTACTTGAAGTTATTTGTTTTTGCAGGCCATGCATTCCACTGCACCTTACAGACATAACACACACGAAAAATAGCATCAAAGATCGGTGGATACATTGAGGCTGGAAATTGGTAACGTTTCTCATTATCAGAGCAGTGAATTGTAAAACAGTATCCTGGAAAGGGAGATGGGGACAAAGTGTCATGTAGTGTTAGGGTGACTTTTAACAAGGGAATGAACTGGATCATATTTTATAGTTCCTTCAAATGGGAACAAGAACTAAATTCGGTGGCCTAGCAATCAGCTTCGTTCCTAGATGGTATCTTCCTCTTTAAAAGGCTATAAAGCCAATCTGTTAACTACCACATTCAGAAAATAACACCAAGACTTTTTCAAAGAAGCCTTCAGATAAGTTTACAAGTATTTTTTTTGACTTGAATCCAGCTTGCAACTCCATAAAACGAGATGGGTACACCTGCGTTAAAACTAATGGGTCATTCGAATCCTTTGGCAACCTCTCGTATAAATTGAGGGGATCCAGCTGCTAAGTAATGGAATATTTTCCACTCACAGACTGTTTAAAAATGGCCTGGAGATTAAAGGAAGAATGAGCCTTTTCCAAAGGGTATATAATACCCTTTAATACATCTGACAGTCAACTACTGCAACATCAGAAGTTTATTAAACAAACAAACAAATGAAAACACAAACAAAAACTACCCCAAACAACGGAATTAAAAAAAAAAATCATAGCAAGAGAACATGGAAAATACAATATAGATATACATATCCAATAAGAGTATTTTGATGTGCTGTGCAGATTACTATAAAATTAGAATAGTTTATCTCTTTAATCATGTGTACAGGGGCTAATTAATTGTCTTTGAATGAACCCCACTGGCTTCAGAGTAAGTATAGTAAGCCTCCCTGGCGTGTTTCTGCATACCTAGGACAGGTACAACTCAATCTGCAAATGCTGATACTATAAAATTTTCAGCAGAACAGTTCTGAGTCTTACTCAAGGAATGAACCTGATTCAAGAGTAATTCCTAACTTACTTCATAGGAAAAACTTGAAGTTGCTCTGGGAAACATATCCTATACATGAAAAAATATAGCAAGAATTGAATCTAAACCTCTGTTTGAATGATGCAGGTTTTTCTATATCAAAGTTCTGAATCCACAGTTCAATGGAGTGTGTAGTGAATGTAGTTTTCCCTTAAATGCATCTGATAGTGAAGTTCATTCAGCAACTTTCATATTTTTCAGTAGGAATACTGGTCTATTTATTAACCTTTAGTCTATTTATTAATCTATTTCAGATCTTAGCACTGAGCATATTGCTAAATTGGAATTTTCTGTCCCACAAACCAAGTTCAGAGCTTCATCTTGCCTCCTTGTTCCTTTTAGATTCTCATGTGATTGGCTGTTCAGTGCAAGTGAAATCCACTTCTCCCTCCACCATTCCCACCCCACTGGGATCAGAAACGTTCTGATTTTAACCAAGCAAGTATCTTTAAAAGTTCTTTAGCAGGACCCATCTTGATTTTTGGTCCTGACTGAACAAGGCAATTAAACTGTGTGAACTGTTCATTCCTGACTGTTTCTGCAGTCGGTGGAGTGTTTACATAGCTTGCATGAGTGCTTGTATCTTGAAGACTCTGTCTTGTGTTTCTCAAATAAGACATCCAGCATTAATGGCAACAAATATCAGTTTAGGAAAATGGAACTGTGAGGTGAAACTAAGCAGTTCTACTTCAGAGCTAAACAAAAACAACATGAGAAAGGTCTTGCTGTGAGATTCATTTGTAATAGAGAAGTGAGATACAAAACTGATCTAACTGAATTCTCTGCATCCTAATAGCTCAGCAAGAACAACACAATGTCAAGCCAGGCTGAAGGCTTGTATGTGCCACATGCAAATTTTGAGGCTGGGAATGTTACACCATTCTGATTAGGTGAAAAATATCCCACAAGACTTCAGACTGTACCAGGATCACATTACCTAATACCTAATATTCTCCTGGTATTTAAGTGACAGTTCCTGTAAAGCAGGAGATTCAGAGATTCAGAATTCTGCTGTGCCAGAAACTTTAGAGCCACAAGGTATTTTAAGACATCATTTTCTCACAAATCAGACACTAACATTGTGTGCTATTTTTTTGTTCATTTTTCAACTCTTTTCTAGGGTGTGCATGCCTTTTGCTTCATTTACAGATGACTGATACCTGCATCCAATACTTGGCCACAGCCTGCCATTATCTCCTCTTCTTGGACATCTCAGGCTGCATCAATCTTACGGACAAAGTACTGAAATGTCTTTGGAAAGGGTGTAAGCGACTCCAGATTCTCAAGATGCTGCACAGTAGGAATATTACCAAGTAAGAGGATATTTCCTAATGTTCATTTAGTTTTAACCCCCAAAATGTAAGGTCTGTCTTCACTGGCATCTTGTTGTTCCTTTCATCTTCGTCTTGCTCCTTTATCTGGGGAGTGGGAAGGGTGGGCAGTGTCCATGTCACTGCCTTAGGATTCTTATGGCTAGGTGTAGGCATCTACATGTTCTATTGTCGGCCAGAAGTGAGGGAAAGTAGGGACCCCATCTGTCTTTATGGCAGAAAATATTCTGTTAGGGAAGTTTATGCAGGGTATCACCTGGAGGAAACATGGAATGTGAGGGAGAAAAGCAGGCTGGCTCTCAACCATCGCACTGAGTACTTGAGCTCACCCAGAGGGTTTGTGGGTGCCTGTGGACGCCCATTTCCCAACAGCTGAATGTCAGTGCAGGGCAGAAGTGGATGGGAGCATTGACGTGGGCCTGTGCTCGAAATGTAGCATGTTACAGGGCATGAGTCAAGGTATCATAAGCATAGTTCCATGAAGTATAAGTGAAACATAGCACAGTGGGAAAACACAGGTCATCTACCACAATGTAAGCCAATTCCCCCACTGTTGTAAATGGACCTGCTCTCTTGATTCCTTGTGGCATCCAAAACCAGTCCGTTTTGGTCAGGTTTAGATCTGAGTTTTCAGCTCTGCGCCCCCAGGGTGCAGATCCATCACCCCTCCATTGTGTGTAAGAGCACCACAGAGCAATCACCTAGAGCTGCACAGTGGCCAGACACCCCAAAGGTACTGACACTGTTTGGAAAAGAGCTCAACTGTAAGCATGGTTGATGTATCTGGGTATATAATTTACTTAAGCTTTATATATATAAAGTTAGATTATATGGAGGGAGTATCCATGCTGGGAGAGCACTAACCACACTCTTAGAGTGCTTACGGGACTGCTGCAGATCGAGCACTCCCTGCTAAATCATCCCAGGGTTTAACAGTCACCTTAGAGACAACAAACGTAAGGCAGATGCTTAGCAACTTAACAGATATTTAGTGCGCTTCATGCTTTCCAAACCCTCCTTGGTTTATTCTCCTCTAACTCTCTCACCACAAACAATTCTGCTCCCATTACTTTTTTTACTTGTCAGGCCTCTGTTTTGTCTCTGACTAAGTTTTCTTAATGTCATCTCAGAACCTCCTTCTCAAAACCTCTACTTCTAATTAAATACTTGTTAGCTATGTTTTGAAGGATTGGTATGCAACAGTAGTAATTGAAAAAAAAGACTTTAAATATACTACACTTCTTTCTTAAAAAAAAAAAAAAAGATTTTAAATACTTTTAATTTCCTCATAACTTTCTGATTTACAGTGTTGCTCATATTAAAACTCAAGGGATTTTCTCTTGCCCACAGATTACTACTGACTTGCTTTTTCTGTGTCTTCATATCTGGGTTTGGAGCACCAAACAGCATATCAGCCCGCTGGGGCTCTGGTTGCTTACACATCTCTGTAGAAACGAGATGTAAGAGGAATGGAAATTCAGTGGCATCCAGTTTGTTTGGCAAGCCACAAGCAAAGAGCTGACTTGATTTCCCAGAAACCCGCTTGCGCTATTGTAGCTTCTGCAGGATGGCCAGGATTGTGCCTCTGCCTCAGAGTCCCACATGCTATGGGTTCTCTGATTAACCTCTTCTGACTCAGCCAAGGAATTTCCCAACCATTTATTTTTACTGCGAAGAAAGCCCCAGAGAGTTACAGATTTTTACAAAACAAAAAGCAGCCATGAGACACACATCTCCACCCAGTGTTATCTTTCTCCTTTTTGTGATTTTTTGAACTAGGAAACATACCAATTCTTCCTTCTCGACCCTGACTTTCTGGGATGTGACAGTGGCTAGTTCTTTGCCCCGCTAACCTCAGTCTCTGATCCTCTGCACTATGTTCAACAACAGGAAACTCTTACCCCATGCAATCTCAGTCAGGGACAAAAGCTGTCAGGTGGCTCAACCATGTAAAATAATCCAGCACTGAAGGGTTTTTGCTTGTTCTTTCTAGCACGACTGCAGAGCCTCCTTAGACCTAGGTGGGCTGCAGGATACACTGAACATGTTAGGATCAGAGTGGCTTTCGAATTGCCATGAGGTGGAATGATGTCCAGAAAACAGAACGGAGATCACAGATTCAGATATATTCCACGTCCTATATGTGTCACACTTTGTAAAAAATCTTTTTTTATTGTAGTTCAAGGACAACATTGGGAAGATAAACATTCTGCCAATAACTACATCAAAAGCATAGTAAAATATAGGGGTGATTCTACACTTGGTTATCTTGCAGCAGATTTTCAGTAATGCCATTAAAAGCATTGACACTACTGTCACTTACATGTCACAGCGTATTTTAAAAAGGGATGTATTTCATTCACAACCCCAATGTTTTTAGTAATGAATTGTAAGCATCAAAAATGAACAACAGGTCCCCATTCCCTGCTTTCAGACCAACTCTTAAACCTTTATGCAGGTCCTTAGATTTCCACAGAATGTATTGGAAAAGGCTGTTTTCAGGTGTAATTTATATTCTGCTGGTATGAAACATTCATTTCAGAGACATTTCTTTCCCTAGTCAAGGAGATGGAAGAAATGAATCTGGAGAACTAAACATGCTAGTGGCTTAGATTCTAAAGCAATAGAAAAAATATGGTTTTAATTTGAAGTTGCTCTACAAAATCTATAAATCATATATATTTCATTTTGCCAAAGGAATTCCCCATTATTTATTTTTAAACACTAACCAGTCCTAGCACACATCTCTTAATAGACTGAGCCTTGCAAGTGTTGAGGCATATCTCTTGGACTGTGTCACATACTTTTTCAAAGCTTTGTTTTTACCATTTCATGAGATTAAAATAGAAAACATATGGAGCCACAAAGTTCTTTACCAAGTTTCAGTCCCATGCAGCTTCATAGGAAACATTTATGAGCATAAAGACTGTCCATGCTTTCCAGCACCAGGTAGCATTTGAGATTATATTTGCCAGCACACAAGCCTGGTGCCAGGTTTAAAACACAGCCCATGGCCTGGCGGATAGCCTGCTGCACATTCCTCTGTCTGGAGGCTAATGACCTTTCGATTAATGCCACAAAGAATCATGGATAATCTACCTGTGGGACTGAGTGATGGTGGTGCAATTTGTTCCTTCTACCAGAGGGAAACAAAGCTAACTCGCTGCTCTTCAAAATGTGGCTTTTTTAGGAAAAGGTTGTGTCAGTTGTGAGTCACTGAGGAGCCATCCTGCCAGACGCAGCACATGGCATCTCCAGAGAAACACCTCTCGTCACTGTAACAGTCTCCTTAAGCCTCAGAACACTGACCAGTGTCATTGCCAGCTGAAGCGCTGAGAAGGGTGTAGGTCTCCGTTAACCTTTCTGGGTGCAAAGTGAACCAGGAGATCTGCCATTGCCCTCTGAATTCCCTGCTGTCATGCGCAGTGCTTCTAACCAAGGGACATCTTGTATGCAAGTCTGCTTCCACCAAGAGCTGCTCTTGGAGAGCAAAATTAAATGCTTCCTTCTTTCTTGTCTGCACTAATATGGAACTGGTTACATTTCTTTTAAACTCCTGACTTTTTTCTTAGCAAATGACTCACCAACAATTACTATTACGATTTTTGTCTTTTAAATGGAAATGACATTGGTTCTTAATAGTTACAAAACATTTGACATTTGCAGAACGTTCTGTTTTTTGGTTTGGTTTGCTTAGTCTTCTGATGGTTGCTCTTGGCTGAAAGACTGCAAGAGCTCTATTTTCTTGATAAAGCAAATATTTTCCAAATCTTATCCAAATATTCAGGCTGGAAGACAGGAAGGATTTGGGAGTCCATCAGCCATGTAATCAGAAACGAAGACAGCCTACTCGTGAGTTGGTAAAGAACTAGGAATACTCTAAAGTTTCCTCTTGAGGAAGCAACCAAAAATATCGTAGTGCTGTCTTCTCATCCACTGTGAGTTGATCTTCAGGTGTGACACGGGCAGAAACTTCACTGCTAAATGGAGGCTCCTGGAGTGCCAAGTTTCAGACTCTACATGCATTTGAAGCTACAGCAGCTGACATAGACCTCAGAAGACCCCAGCTTTTATGTGATCTTACCACTTTTTGCAAGCTGGATGATGTGTGCATGATGCTTTCTGCTTTTCCTGCCTCCACTTCCTTCTGCAGCTTAGTTTCTCCTGCATTGTTACTAGTTTGTCCACGTTTGGGTTTTTCTTTCCTGTCACTTTTTATTCTTGATTGTTTTTTGTAACCTCATCTCATCACTTTGAAATCTCTGCTTTTAATTAATGGACCCAGTCAAACATTTCTGAATTTTGGAACAGCTCAGAATTCAGACCATGATGCAGCGCTGTATTTCCTAGCTAACTCCTCTTGGTAAAAGGGATTGAAACTCTGGGTAAGGACTGAATTATATATTCCAATACTGCTCAAGCCATGTTTTCAGTCTGACTTTTATACCACTAGAGACTTGCTTCCAAAGATAACTGTAATTATTTACTGAAATGCTTTTATTCATCAATGTGCTCTTTTAAGTCACTATATGAGTAAATAAACAGCCTCTATCATAGAACAGCACATCTTAAATGAATAATGTGTTTTGCCATGTGTTGATGATTAATGAATGGCTGTTTCTGGCAAACTAATCAGCTCTGGTTCCAGGCATGGGACAGCAGAAGTTTCCAAAAAAATATTAACAGCTCCCCTTATACATGCTTCAGAGAGCCACTATACATTGGAGTTTCCATGAAAAACAGGAATTTGGACTTGGATTAGTTGATTTTTTATTTTATAGCTCACAGCTTATAGCTCGTATAATTTGTGCACGCATTCCTCAACAACACAGGCCTCCCTAATATAAAAACAGATAGGGCCTTGTGTTCCTGCGGCTAATACAGTGTGTCGGTGTTACATTGGAAAAAATGTATGGCCTGTAGCGGTAGAAAAGGAGCCCTCCCTGCCTCACTGCTGGTGTTCCTTGTGCAGCCCTCCCTGCTTCCCCTTGTGCAAGCATGACAGCTGTGTATGGCTGGGTCTTTTGTAACCAGCTTCATGGTTTTCACTTTGGGGAAAAAACAAACAAACAAACAGAATATTACTAACACTGTAGCAGCATTAAATTATCTGCCCACTTTAATTGGGATTGTTTTTCCTAGTATTGTCTAGATGCCATATATTACGTCCTTTTAAAGCTGAGAGGGGAGGAAGGCTGCCTCACCACGGCCATGTCACACCAGACCAGGCTGAGCTGGCTGGAGCTGGGCGACGCGGCGCTGGCCCTCCCCAGCCAGCACATGAGCGTGCGGGGCCCCGGGGAGCTCGCTGGCGTGCAGGCAGCGAGGCAGGAGCCAGGGGAGGGAGGCTGGGGGGCGGCTGCGCTCGCAGCTGGGAGCAGGCCAGGAGCCAGGCTGCAGAAGTGACGGAAAGAAGCAGGCGTTCAGAAGACTGCGAGGGATGGGTCGGGTTTCTTCAGCTCGGGAAGCCAGGGGAGGTTGCTGGGCTGATGGAAAGACATTGTGCCTGGGAAGGAGGGAGAGGAGAGGGCTGCTCTCGAAGCTGTTACGGTCTGTCACTCAGCAGGCTGGATTTTCCCCCGTTTCTGTGCCATTTTGCTCTTGTTCATTGTCTTTGTGTTCTAACAGAACACTGCAAGGGGGTAGTGGCCACAAAATACCAGGGGAGATGAGAGGGGACATGCAGGTGGGAAATGGGTGATGACGACTGGGTAAGTAGGACAGGGGGATGTGGCACTGCCTGTGCTCATGGACACTGTGAGTCTGTCCTGGTTCAGACGTCACAGGCTCTCCAGGTATGGGCACAGCAAAACAAACCCAGGTGAGGCCACCAAGACTGTCACAGGGCTGGAGCAGTCTGTGGGAGGAGAGGCTGGGAGAGTTGGTCTGTCCAGTCACAAGAAGGCAGCGGCTCAGGGTGGGAGCCCTTGCTGCTGTCTATAACTCTGACCAGAGGAGACTAAAGAGAAGACAGGGCCAGACTCTTCCCAAAGGTGAACACTGATGCGACAAGAGGTAACAGACACAAGCTGCCATGTGTGAAGCTCTGATTACATACAAGGAGACCATCACAACTCTCATAACACTGAGAGCTTCAGTTAAGAGAAGGAAGCTTTTCATGTTTATTGTAGAAAAAACCTCTGCAACTTTTTTTTCTCATGTCATTTTCTTTTTCCTCTTGCAGATAAGCTGTCTTGAAATACACCGCCAAATTGGAGAAACAAGAATATAATGATGCTGACCCTCCTTCCTGGCTTGGCTACGACAGGGATGGTGACATACCTTCACCAAAACACACAAGTCAGAGTCTGATTGAACAGATTCTTCAAAATGAAAAATGAAGAAATTATGCAATATCTAAAAATGAAGTTTTTTTTTTTTCTTTTGCAAGAGCATGACAAGAACACCATATTGTTTTTCTAAAAATTAATAATATTTTAATAAAAGATAATTGATGGTTTAGTAAGGATGCACTGTGAATCTCACAGGAGCATGTGTGCCTTCAAGCAAGACAGCTGCACTGAAATGCCACTGCTGACTTTCACATGTTGATTCAAGCTGTCTTCATCATTCAGTATTGAGAAGTTTTTGTAGTCTCATGCAGAGCAAGCAATAAATAAATCTCTATGTGTTTGGGGCTCGTTTGCCATGAAGGTCTTCTCCAGAACATAAACACTCAGGCCTCCTACAGACCTTCACACTTGGCAGGGCTGGTGCTGATCAAGTACAGTGTTCTTCACCGAGGGAGAACGAGGAAGAACAGTGACTAGCCATGACTGCTTGTTTGTTAATACGTGCATGTCGAAGCTCCATTCTGCTTCTCAACAGTCACTTGCACACCCATCTTTAAAAGGCCTCTCAGGCTGCGAGTTCAACTCCCTAAGCAAGCCGATGCCTACATTTTCAGCTTGGAACTGCAGGCTAGCTGGCAGCTGACAATGTCAGGAGCTTCAAAGGAAAGGGAGCACCGATGAGAAAAGCATTACAGACTCGTTTTTCTCCAGTTGTAAGACCGTCTTCCCACCAAAAGGACAAAAAATTGATCATGTGTGGGACTTCCCATTCAAATCCCAATTACCGATTGCCCACTTCCTTGTTTAGAGAAGAATAAACTTTCACCTTATTGTATTAGAACAAGATATTATTGGGGAAGCTCCCAAACATTTATCTTTCTGCAGCTCATTCTTTACCTTTATGGTAAAGTTCTAGTGGTCTCAACATCTATTAACTTAAAAGGAATATAATCAGAGTTGCCCTACTGGTAGCACAATTTTTCCAAAGGCTTATTTAAACTTCTTTAAGCAAATAACTAGGTATCCTAATGTTTCATTACAGCAAGTTTTAGAATATGGGTGCATTAGTCTGTTGATTTTGAACATGGAGGAAATAACACGCTTTCTTACTATGTTCTCCCTTAAGCAGCTGATGCAGCAGTCCCAAAAACCAAGACCTTAATCACTAAGCCTGACAGGCTTTGTGTTCTGGGTGGATAATGAAACCACTGAATGGACTCCGTTCTGTGAAATCTCTACTACATTTTTTATTTTCAAATGCAGTGTGAATTTAGGAATGCTTCTTTCACTTTGTGCACTTTTCTGCACTTTTCAGTTGCAGACACAAGTATTAACTGAAAGTATTAACTTCAAAAATTTTCCAGGAAACCTAAAACCGTTACACATTTATAATTTTTTTTTTTACATCTTTTGACAGTAGTGCAATAATACTTAGCAATAACAAGAAATACTATATTGCTTTTAGTAATGATATTACTACTGTTTTATATATTAGTGTATTAACGAAATATATAATTTGCCATAGACGTCACTGCCCACCCCACCCAAACAAAGAGTACATACAATGGGAAACGCGGAATTCTTAACCACTCCAGTAAAGTAAAATGCTGCCCTTGACTGCTGCAGAACATTAGCAAGGGGCAACTACACCCCTTGGGGAATCTCAATTTATGATGTTGATTATGATCTAAGGTACATTGCACACTATTTAAAACCCAAGCTGACACTCCGAATTCTTCTTTGCCACTCTCCATCCACTCAGCTGGCAGCTAGTCCTGCACTTCAGCTGTAAAACACAAACTTCAGCACTTCTTTTACAAGTGGCCATGTATAAACGGAAAGGCTTTTACAAGCTTCATTTAATTTACTGTGTGTTTTTGTTACAGTAAGACAAAATCCTCCACAGAAATCACGGTCTCCTGTGTAGGGCATACAAACTTCCCTTGCACTCCTCCTCTGCCTTACTGCCTCCAGCATCTTACAGCCCTGTCACGCAGGGCTGACAGTAAACCACTGGAGGTGCAGCACAGAGATTACAGTTCTCATTTACTAGCCCAATAGTTCCCTGCAGTAGCTTTTACTTTAGGGGAACGTTCATGTGGCCTCTTGTCTGAAGACCCCTTTGGTGAAGTGTTCTTCCTTGAAATCAGCCAGACCAGCTGCACTTCCGAGTATTTATTTTAAAAGCTTTTTTTTTTTTTGTAGACAAACAGAGCTGTTGGGAGACACAGAGCTGCTAATTCTGTCCACAGGTGGTTCAGGACAACATGGAACAAGTGCCATCGTTCAGTAAGTAGTTTCACACACAGTGCCCACTGATGGGCAGAAGCCGCTCAGGGGTTAGACACAGGACAAGAGGACCAAGTAAGAATTACAGTTCTGAAAGTGGTTTTATCCTGTCCACAATACACATGATTTGGTTGAAAACAATTCTCTACATTTTGCATAAATCAACAGAAGTCCCATAGTAAAGAGACATTTCATTAAAAACCACAAAACGTCTTGCAGAGCATATCACTTTGCAATTAGACTATCATATTTCCAAAGACCAAGAGTTGAAAACGCTGTTTTTTGTTTCTTTGAAAGTTACCAGCTTGGAGACTGACTCGGTAAGTGGGTCAGCTCATGCAGATTGTGAATAGGTAAGATCCTGTAGCTCCTAAAAGGCAGTGAAAGTAAACCAGGCCTGTTAATCACCAGCCACTGTCACAGGTAAATCTGGGGTTAAATAGCCCTCACTTCTAATATAGTTTCTCTCTCATATTAAGAACATGTATCAAAGTTTCTTAATTCTAGAGAAATGTTCCTTTACAGTTCCTTGATTTGGTTGTTTTGGCTATTTCACCTTTAAGAAATCTTCAGCTTGACAGACTGGATCCAGCTTTGGCTTTTAAGATATACTTTGCCACCTTGTGTGTCAGCCTTAATCCATTTGTCTGTTTCATTCCTTTGATTCATGTGACCTGGAAGAGAGAGTTCTGTTTAGTGTCCTTTGGCACACAGTAACCAAGTCGCCTTCACACCACCTTCTTTCAAGCTCCCTGGAAATATTTTCAAGCCTTTCTTTTTGGTAGAATGTATGCATTTTCAACCGGGGCTTCTGACATTTCCTTTTGATACAGTTTTTGGCATTCCTCCCTTTTCCCATAAATTATTACAACACATTTTTGCTGTGTTTTTTATTGTATAATATCATAGTTTTTATCATGGGCTAGGAAATACATCTCCATTAACCATGGATCTGGCAACATAACTTCAAGCCTCCATCTCTGCTGTGAACATGGAAGAGAGATACCGGTGAGACCGGATGACCCAAACGCCTTGCCATGTTGCTAACATCACTGCTTTCTTATGCTAAGAGCTTAAAAACCCGACAAACAAACAAACCCAACCCAGATGTCTGTCTTCCTACATGTTGCATACAAACTTAGCGAGCAAGGTCATGCTCTGAAAAGCTCGCTGTGTCCCAGACAAAGGAGACAGTTGAACTTAACCTCATTTTACAGGTCTGAAAGCGAGGCCAAGAGAGATTAAGTGACCTT
>VXAV01003824.1:206826-226123 GCA_013399715.1 Alectura lathami
TTATTATAATTTCAGTGTTCGTGTGACTGAGAGAATTCTAAGTTTAGAACTAATCTGAGCCTGGAATAGCATGTGAGATGGCAGGGAAGCAGATTCTGAAGCAACTTTGCAAACATGCTTTGCTCTGACCTGTAACACAGCTGAAATAAAACTTTGGCCGTGTCAAAACCAGTGGCAAAATTCCAGCTGACATCACTGCGTTGGTTTCCACAACACAAGCCAACGTGCCAGGATTTTTCAATAGCATTTCAGCTTTCTGGTCCTAAGTGGGATTACTTTATGGTTATGGGCCAAGCCCACATCAATGCACTAGCAGGCTGAGGCACGGCTCAGAAATACGGGATTTTCAGAGGAGTCCAATGCTGACCGAGGTTCCCACTGAATGAAGAAGGATGTCAGTGCCCTTTGCTCCCAGATGGCAACAGGCCTTCAAGGATCACCATGTAGATGTCCTAGCAGCATTTCTGCACTCCTGGCTGCACAAGGTGGCAGGACTCTCAGTCACACCACACACTCACCATGTCCTACTTGAAGGCAGTGTCTGTAAGGTAGAAGCTGCAGTTCTACCCTCAGTCTAATTATGGACTTAAAATAAATCTGTGATGATCGTTACAGAGTTGGATGAACTGTATATGACATCTGTTAAAATCTGAAGCTTCAGTTTCCTAGAAAGCTTCTCTAGACTTGCACTGGTACCATATCAGAGAACAGAAATTAAAACAACCCTGCTTTTCAAGTAGAGAGCCCTTAAAATGTTAGATCAGACTGAATTTTAAACAGGAAATAGTCTCCAGGTGTCAAAAAAATGAACCAACAAAGTAATGCAAATGAAAGTTTCACCTGATCCCTTAACAGAGTAAGAGAGCACTGAGAACACAGCTGTTTTTTCTAAGGGGAGAAGACACAACAATTTCAGGGCAAAGACATATTCTCAGAAAGCGCACGTTGGAGTGCTCGGTCCCAGTCGTTTCCTCTCTCATGTATTTGTCACCATGTCTTGTTCTTCTGCTGAAGGAACAAATGCTGAAGCACAGAATCAGCCCTGCAGATGATTTCACCCTGCAACACTTTTGCTAAAATTTTAAAGGAGAGTTTTGAAGGAACACAGAAACAAATGAATGAGTCATTTCAAAGCTCAGTTATTGTCTGAGCTCTGTTTCTCATTTTGTATTTGCTATGTGAACTTAGAAAAATGTTTTATTCCTTATGTTTCTTTTGGAGATTTGCCTGTGGAGGGAATGCAAAAATATACAACTGCAGGCAGCAAACTCAGTATCAAGTTCCATTCCCCAGGGATGCAGATCTTCAAAGTATTTTAAGGTTATTAATCCTATTGCCAGTAGCAAGTTCAAATCAAGCTTAAGATATTTGAATTGTTTTGTGTAGGAGGTGCTAATCAAGCAACAAGGCTTAGCTGGAGACCTCTTGATCACAATTTCATTCTAACTATACCCAGTGCCTGAACTGCGGGAACATAAGGGATTCTGAGGATGAATTTACTACCATGATCAAATCACAAAAGTCAACACCCTGTTGGACTGAGAACACAAAAAGAAAGGATTTCAGTTCAAAACCCACCACTCAAGGCAACAGCATGAACCCAGGAAAAGACAGAAGCACCAGTATGCTACATGGCCAATGTAAGACTTGAGGAATAGGAAGTTCTTCCACGTGTGCCTAAAGGCAGAGGACACCTTTGCAGAACTTTACACAGTCAAGTATTGCTCCTTTACTCACAGGAAGATGAGCAGATTTGAAATGCTCCTCACTGGTATTGTCAGCACTGTGGTGCATCTTAAAAATGCTGTGAACAGCTCGAGTTAAATGCAAGCTGAAACCAATAAAAATCTGTAGGATAGCAACTCATCTAATGTGTTTCTTAAAATTTGGATGAACTTCCTATCTGATTTGAAGGAATGTAATCTTTTCCAGATACAACCTGGGATTTGTTTGTTTTTTAAGATATTGCTTAAGGATCAAGGCTTCACAGAGGGACAGTGTTTCAAGGGACACTGTAAATCCGTAAAACAAAGCTCTTCCCACTCAATTCTAGTGGCAAAGATTCAATAAAAATTGCTTCTAGGAAAGAAGGAAAGTATTAAAGAAGTGCCTTGAAACAAGAAAACAATGAAGGACACAACAGCTAATAGTGTTACTCCTGGGATCAGAACTGAAACTTTGAATGCAACAGAGAAGTCAGCTGCAAGGTGGGGAAGGAGCGCTAGGCTCCACAGCTGTTAAGTTTCAGAACAAAGTTAAGCTTCAGCCAAGGGCTCTGATACAAGCTCTTACAGTTACTTCCCTTTGAAAGGCAAGTTGCTTGCCTCACATTATTCACTGCCCCTTCAACTGTGTTTGTGTTTAACCCTGGAATTCAATGCAGCTAAAAACTTAGAACTACCTTAAGTGAAATAATGAAGAATTTCTGATAACGAAAGCAGTAAGTAGACCCATAAAGCCTTGTACGTGGTGTACAAGGCCCAACCCAGTCAGCTCTCTCCTTGAGCATTGGCTGAGCCAAACCTTGAAGCAACTCGAAAGGGAAGGCCACAGCCCTTCACAGACAGCTCTCCCAGTACCACTGGAGGAGGGAGGAGCCATTCTGTGAGCAGCAAGAAATAAATTATTGCTGAAGGAAATCAAGACAGGAAACAATCTGTGTAAATGAAAGCCAGGTTGGATGGGGCCCTGGGCAGCCTGATCTAGCAGGTGTCAACCCTGTCCTTGGCAGGGGCTTGGAACTGGTTGGGCTTTAAGATCCCTTCCAAACCAGACCATCCTGTGATTCTCCGATACGGTCCAGAGAGGAATCCAGACCTAACCTCAAGCAGACATAAAACCTGTATTATTTTCACTGCTTGCCTGGTTGTTCTGAGGGGAAAGGTGCTTCTCACCGCAGTCTTCTTGGAGAACCAGGCAGGGTATAAACACTTGAACTAAGTTATTGGAGAAACCTGAAAAGTCAGAGGTAGGCTGGTGGTACCAATGCCCATGTTTCCAAAGGGGATCTGGTCATCAGACAGACTCACTCTTTCCAGAGGCACATGAGAAAGAAGGCCATCTGATGTGTTCCTAGTGATGAGAAGAATAACTGGATGATGGATCAACTCATATGGAAGAAGCAACACATATCTGGAAACTTTTGCAGGAAAAAAAGGGTTAGAGAAAACAACAGGGGATTCCTCTCCATCCCCAGGACAGACATCTTGGGAGAGGCGTGAGTTAATAGGAAGATGAGAGCCCTAATACATGTGTGCATGGTCAGCAAGAGACATGGCTCAGAGAAACCCTGTTCTGATGCAGCTCAGCAAAGTGTTAGTGCTGTAGATTGGTGGGATCAGTATCAAAACTAAAAATCTTGTTAACTGTTGCAACTGTTGTCATGCTGCCTGAAATAAGGGAGCAAATATGTTTCTTGACTTAGGAGAAGGTAAACATTCACAAAGAATATGTTTGTTCTTTGTAAGAGGACAAAAAAATATGAAGACCTTGGCTTGTCAACTTGAGAAAGTAAGAACAGTTAGATGTGGCAGCCTGCAAAGACAACGATCCGCAGCCACTGAGGAGCACCTGTGGCACCATGGGACTTTTACCAAGGAAACTCATGCCAGTACAGAAAACCAGATGGAGCAAGCGACTGCCAGAGTTAAAAGCTCTCTCAGCTCCAAGTAGAGGGACGGCATCATGTCAAAGGTTGCTGCTGGATATCAACTTGGCACTGGAACTGGGGCCAGGGGTAGAGAAAGATCTGGAATCAGATGAGATGCTGGCTCCATTCAGAGACCGAAGATTTACATGGTTCAAAAAGCGGGTTGTATTCCAGACAATAAGATTTGGAAATTGACACCATCAGCTACAAGGATCCAAAGGAACGACTGTGAGATTTTTCCCAGCAAACTTACGGTTGCCAACACGTAAGGTGGCAATGTAAGCATGCCCACTAGCTGCATTCATTTACACCCCAGATTCATCCACCCACACACTTCATAACCTTCCCTGCAGTGACTCTGAAGTAGGTGGGAGCAGATGGCCACATCAGCTTAGGAAAAGAGGAAGCAAAGCTGAAAGCAATCTCCCGAGGAGCCGGTGTATTTTAACCCGACACACTTGACTAGGCTGCTCTGCAAAACCCGCTGCGCTGGAAGCACCATGTCCTCTCCCACCAACTCCTTACTACCTTTCTTTATTGTAAGGTCAAATTTCTAGTTGCATCACCAGTGGACAGAGAACGTTTTCTCTCTTTCATCCCTGCAACAACTTCTTACATACTGGAAAAGTGCATTTTCCCTCAGTCTCCTTTGCTTTAGGAGAAAACAACACTTTTTTTAGTCTCCCCCTCATAAATCATGTTATGGCCTCTGAGCATATGTTCTCCTTCAGAGTGTATACAGTTGTCCACATCCTTTTTGAAGTGGAGTACTTGAAACTGGACACATTCCAGCAAAGTATTACTAATGCCAAGTAAAGCCAAAGGATTATTTTGAGTTTCACAGAACACTATTACGGTTTTTTTTTTGTTTTTTTTTTGTTTTTTTTTTGCAGCTGCGTAACATTATTGCTTCCTGTTTACTGAAATACTCCTCATCTTGGGAATGTGTATGTTCCTACCTTCATACTTCAAGCTTACGAATGGCCTACTGAAAACAATGGCCTAAAATGCACATAAATCAGGATTATTTAATCAGTCTTTTTAATGTGTTTGTAACCTTTTTGGCTTGAAAGTCTCCTAAGCTCCTCTTCTGCTTAAACTGCAGTCACTTACTAGCGTGCTACCTGCCCTGTTAGCACATGTAGCTCCAGATACAGTTAATGGTCTCCACAGGTTTCTTAAATGGGCTGATTCAAGAAAACAGGTAGACCTGGAAAAAAGGGGAAGGCACAGACCTCAGCAGGAAGAGCTATGGGTACGAGAAGGCTACAAAGCCTTCTCACAGGGAGACTCCTCTCTTCCTGCCCTTTTTGCTGGGGAAAGTAAAAGAATGCCGTGACATGATTACCATCAGAAATTACTGAAATTACGTACTCTCAAACTAGACAGACAAAGAAATGCCTTCACAGATGAAAGTTGGATCAGTGCTTAGCATGAAAAATCTGTTTTTATAACGTTCACTGTACCATACTACAAGAGTGCCTACTGATGCCAACAGAAACAGATGCCTTATCCTTGCAAATTACTCTGAGGAGTAAACTGCCTGGCACTGTTCTCTGGTTCCATCCCTTCCTTGACAAGCATGCCAGTTTTGCAGGCAGGTCCCTTGCTCTTCTAAAAGAGAAAACACCTTTTCATGGTCTCATCAATCAGCCTATGAAACACTCACTCCTTTCACCTTCTTGCTTTGACTAAATCCAGATCTCTTCCTTGGCTATCTTGCAAAACCCCGGATGCGACTGCTCGTGGGACTTCAGTGTGCCAGCTTCCTCACCTAGCATGGAAGCGTGAGCCTTGAAGCAAGGTGAGGATGCAGATCGTAACTGCAGTAACAGCAGGAGGGAAGGCTGTGGCATGGACAGCAGGTGACAGACCAGAGGCATATTTGCTCAAGTCTCACGGCTCTCACTGGGGAGCCTCCTCTCTAACATCTCACACAATACCCCCAGAGGCAAGTACAGCTTCCTGAAAGCAGCCAGATCCAGTGTCATCCACATGAGGACTGGCCAGTTTCTGAAAAGCCATCTATTTTTAAACTAACCTTTGAGCTCAGAAACACAAAAATGTAAGCTGCCATGCCACTTGCAATTCCAAGTTGTTTTTTTCTAGTTGGCAGATCTCCTCCCCTCTCTCCATTTTACATTTCTTTAGTTGCAGCAGAAAGACATCTATAGTCTCTGTACCTAAAGCTTCAATTGTAAACAATGTTTTCATGATACAGAAACGATATTAAACCATTTTTAATGATTTTGGAATCAACACTTAAAAGAAAATTCTCGAATAACAACTTTTTTAAAAGAGACTGTTGAGAATGAGAGGACAAGTGCTTGGCTGCAGAAATAATACAATGTCCCTATGGGATAATGCAGAGAGAAGGAGAAGAAAGCTTCCCCCTTGCCATGTCAAAGGAACATTACTGGCCTGGCAAAGAAGGGGAAAGTACCATTTTGAAAAGACGAAGAAAAGGAACAAAGCACACCTTAAAACCAATTAATTCATCTCCCTTCAGGTTTGCTGCCTCTTACAGACCAGAGAAGACAAGGGCACTAGAGATCTGCTACAAATCATTGGTTATATGACATGAGAAAACATCTAACAAAGTTAATGCCCAGTGTAAGATAGATGAAGACATGTCACTTCAGCCTAGCACTAGCTTAGCTGAACTGCACCCAGCAGAAAATCCATTCCAGGGTCTATTTTTGATTTATCTGTACTCTGATAAGCTCATACCTACACTTAACAGATCTTTTGTGCAATGCTGTAACCTCTAAAAAGCAACTGATGATCAGTGGCCAAATCCTGCTGTCTCTGCTTAATTTCTGCTGATTTCCATGGCTTTGGGATATGTATATCTGAGGGTTAACAAATCAGAGCTGCTTTTGGCCTAATCTGCCCAGATCATTTAGATACAGCACAGTAGGCTGAAAAATTGCTTCCACTTCAGCGATGACGGCCCTACATAAACACCAACTGGATTGTGAAACCAGAGAAGCCATTGAGCTGTGTACACCGGAAACACTAATCTTATCTTTAACGTTGCCAGAGCAGCAAGATGATTGGCAATGAGGAGACGTGTTGCTTTCCTGCTGAGGCAATTCATCACCTAGAGCCTTGCTGGAGTGCAGGCTCCTTCCACTAGTTACTAGCATGAGGAGTTCTAACCTTGGTTTTTAAATATTTGTATTTAATAACCACTAATAAGCTTAGATACAAGTTACCGGTCAAGGCAGGAAGAGATATGCCTAGACAAGCAGACTATTTTATTCAAGCAGGTTTGGTATTAAGATTATGTTAATACACTTCTAGCATTTCCTAACTTTGAGGACTTCGGAATTAACATTTTACATGGGAGAGGAAAAGAAGGTTTGTACATATTTTCTTAGCTTTAAAACAAAGAGAAACTCAGAGCCTCACCCAATCTGTTATCATAGCAGGCCACACTGACCTAGCACTTTCAAAAACAAAGCTGGAGCCTTCAGACACATTACTTTAATGCTGCCTCTTGAGCAAACTGAGTAACTGGTAACAGTAACAGCCTTAACTTCTAGATGGACACATCTGGAGAGGCGCAAAACACACACCCTGACAATGAACCCTACAATGAGCAGAAAACAACAAGACCTGGGATTCCCAAATTCAATTCTAAATGTGTTAGAAGAATGCTTCCAGTAACTGCAGGCACTTTTCCATGTATCCTTTATTCCATACTCCAACTTCTGCTCTTCTCCTAGTTATCTCCCACCAACCGTTTCTCAGACTGTCCCATGCTGTTCAACAATTATACCGTACATTTATAAATATGTTGTACATACCTTTTAATTCAGCCTCTTACCCAACAGCCATACACACAAAAAATTTCTGCGTATTTTTAATGGACATTCCCTGGCAATCTACTATACGGGATTATTTAAGCCGACAAAGCAATGGGTCAAATTCAGCCCTGGCTCACTTCCCACAAGTTCAGTGGAATAACGCTGAGGGTGAATTTGGCTCTAAGATTTTTGTTAAAAAATCAGTTGTTGGTATTCACAAGTCATTTACTGAACAAAACAAAAGAGCCATCTAGTAACATGGAGAGTTCAATGACACACGCAAACATCTGAATCTGAAACAGCTGAAACAAGTAGAGGCCAAGAGCAATAAACTCATAAGAAAATGTAGATGTCTTTGACTGAAGCCAGGCAGACATTTAATGGTAGCCAAGATTAGTAAGCCTTACCACTCAAAGTTACGTGATCATCTTTGGAGGCACTCCGTGTTTCTTTTAACTGGATCTCTGAGCTCACATCCACTTTTCTTCCAGACAACTGCAAATAGGCTTTGAGGGAGGCAGGTACCTTGACTGTAATAGAACCTGACATAAATGTAAATGAAAGCTAGTTAGATTAGCACTGAGATCAAAGCATGATACAGGCTGTTATTAAGCTGACTTAAGGCAAATCATCTGCTTTTCTAAAGAGCCTTCAGACAGAGTAACATCCTTTCTCTGTCAAAAGATAAACAAAGATACCTTCATTTGTCATAACCCGAACACTGTACATCACGTATAAAATGGGGTCACAGTATTTCTTCAGACAGCATGAGAATTAATGCAGACATACCATGCTGGCAACAGCTCGTGTTAGAGGAGCTTTTTACAGGGAAGGCCAAGGGAAGCAAATAAAACAAATCTCACAAGTGTCATGACTCTGTTTTCATCTTCTAGTTGCATTTTACACTCCTGAGCATGGACATGGGGTTTGATGTCATGATTAATCCAACTACTACACACAAGAACATTGTAAGAGAATTGCTCCTCTGCAATGATGGGATGCCACAGGTACTGTTAACATCAGCAAAAAGTAGGAATTCTGACTTCTTCCTCTAAATATGTACTTCTGTGCAGCAGAGTGAAGGCAAATACCGGGCCCCCCAACCTGCCAGCGTTAGTCACATTTGGAATTAGTCACAACGTTTGGAAGCTGCACCCTGCCCATTAAAACATAACACTAGCACTATTCAAAATACACATTGCATATCGGTGCTTCTTAGATTCTACCCAACTCCAATGTTCACTTTAAAAAAACATAAACAAGTTTGTTTAAATACATTCCAAAAGCTAAAACAGAACACAATTATATAAAAGTGACGTAACAGCTACGTAGCAGTCAGAAAGCAACCCTACCTATGCAATTGAAATTCAGACAAACCAACTGCCTGCGACACTCCTGAACAAGAAATAACTGCCAGTAGAATTCAGGCCTATATTTTGCTGGATACACAAGAGCCTTAGGATAAGAAAGGGGAAAGGTCTTTTCCTTCGGTCGTCCTTGGGGAGTAGCTCAGTGATGTGACTCATAAAATCCAACACACGCAGCTAATTTATCACAAATAGGACATTTTCTACTCAGCAGCTGTCAGCAGTTACTCCAAAGTTACGGGGTAAATGAAAACACAACTTTATCAACTTTGCCTTTACTAAACCCTGCTGCCAGAAGAGATGTCAGGCCATGTTTTGAAAATAACATTAATTAGCTTCTTTGCTATTAATTCACGGAGACATAACTTGGTGATTCAAAATGTAACTAACAAATAATACAAAAAAAATATTTTTGCACCAACGGAAGCAGAATAGCTTGTATGGAAGACTGGCACATATGATTTCAATGTATTTTCTTCATTATTTCCCTGGAGATTAACTGCTAAATTTTAATAGGGCATAAGATTACCTCAGTCAACCAGAGGAAGCTACCAAATACCAGGTTTACTTTAAACACCTCAAGTGTCCAACATGATGTTAAAATAAGAATGTTTCAGTTTCTTTGTTTTGTTTCTTTTGCAACACCAGGACTAACAAGCTACCTTCAGGGCTTTGCTATTTACAATATCATAACTTCTGAATGACAAAACCATAAATCCAACTTTAGGAGTACACTTTCAACTTGGAAGCAAAGCTCCAATGACCAATCAGGAGGAAAAAAAGGAAGAATGGTAGAGTAAAGGCACTCATCTTTATTCTTCTGCCCTCCTGTTTCAATAATAAATTTCACCAGGAGAAATCAATGTAAATGTGTGATGTTGGTAAGTCTACACATACATATATAAATGCGTATATACATAAAAAGTATATGCCAACATCATGGATTAAACTGTTCTGAGGACAAAGGTTATAATCCAAGTCAGCCCTGCAGAATTCTGCTAGGTAGACTGCCAGGAAAAAAGAAAAAGTATCAAAAAATACAAAAATTCTGTAATCCATTTTAAGTATTATTGTCCCTTATAGAGTTTACCACATTATAGGTATTTATATACATTTTCTAATAATGATGTAAAAAAGAACCAAATATCATAAAATAATATTTTCTAGATAGATAGATATCTATCTAGAATAACAGATAAACAACAAATAAACAAATCTTCTTTCTTTTATATCATAAATTGCCACAAAAAAATATTTGTTCCAGTTTGCTAACCTTTCTGGGACTTCAGATCCACTTCTCTCAACTGACTGACATAAACATCTATCGACCCATGAAGCGTAGAAGCTTTAAGACTTCCATCTGATGAATCTACAAAAAAAAAAAGTGAAGCCATTTGTGTATTATTTATTCATTTTATTTAGAAATGTGCTATTGTTCACTCTTCTAAAATAAAAATTTTCTAGAATCATTCTTTGCTGTTCGAACTGATTTTATCAATTTGTGTATGTTTAAGCAGTATCTTCTACTCATTTACTGAATGTCTGCCTTTGCTTAGAAAAACAGGTTTCTGAGCAAAATTTATGTTCCCAGTCTGGAATTATGGCATGCACTGGTCACGAGGCCAACCCTCTGCAGTTGTCACTGAACTTGTAGGATCTACTAGGGCTCAGCAACACTCTTTCTTCCTCCGTATAACCATGTCCGCCTCCTCCTGCAAGGATAAGTTTGTATTTGTAGGAAAATATCTAAGACCTGGTTTAGTCATTTGTTCAGACTCTGCACAGGGGGGTCTTTACCCAGGAGTCACCAGATGCAAGCGACAAGCAGTTGTGCACTCTAACCCATGGTGACACTGAACTGCTCTGAGTTTTAAACAAATGTCTCAGATAACTGTCATGATTTAATATATATACAGAAATCAACACTCATTCTTTGCCCCGGAATGGACAGACATCCACTTTCTTCTATAGCTTATCAGCTGTAATTTATGACAGCACAATTTACTGAAAAACACTCTTTACAAATAGAAATCATTCTTCGTATACTTGAGAAGCAGTCATTAACAATTCGCAACCTACACCAGCTGTAGGTACACAGTTTTCCACACTGTTACAGTGAGGTCCTGAAGAGTTAACTTTTGAGCTACAGAACAGACCTATTGCTGATAAAAATTGCAAAGAAATCATGAAGCAACTCTAGAGAAGCGTGAAGAAAAATTACATATGTACGTGAGCAAATTAGAAGGACTGCCAGAAATGAAAATACTAGCCAAAAAATCTTGAAATGCAGAACAAGACTGTTTTCCTTGGTTCCTGGGGGTGCATGGCACAAGAAGCACAGTCAAGTTTTCAGTATTTGCTAAAACAACAAAATCAAACCTGACTGAAACTCATCATTTTAAAAGTGAAAATATTTATGAGAGAATAAAGTGCATTAACCATAGCAAGGATACCCAGGACTAGTGCCTTAAGCTTTCAGTACATAAACAAACTCATCTGAAGCTTTTCTAATCCCAGATCGCAGGCACAGATGTGGAAGATCAGTGTATTACAGCAGTAAAAACATGGAAAGGGATTATCATCCCGCAGCTAAAACTGAATTATTTGGAGGAGAAAGTAATAAAAAAGTAAAAGAGGACAATCCTTATTTAGTCAGCTGAGAAACTGACACCATCTTTGGCCAACGAGAAAACCGTAACAACTGGAACCGGATGTGAGCACTTTTCCCACTCAGTGGATTTTATGTTCCAAATCTGAATGAACAAATGAACTCTTTGTTAATTGAAATTAATGAAATGGAAAAATGCTTGGCTTGGGTAGGTCACAATGAAGCATTTTCTTGATAACCTTTTAAAAGCACATTCATAATATTTAGGTTTGAAAATGAAAGTTATACTGAAACAGTTAAAGCTTACACAAATCAAAACTTTTAATATAAAATTTTAGTACCAGCGGACAGATATTTTCCTGTAAAAGCTGCTTTTTCGCAAATACCCTCAATCAAATGTAGATGTAGCTGATCACTGAATATCCACATCACCTTGACAAAGATTTTGTTGGTAACAGATGCAGGAAATACCCAGCCTCTAAGTCTTCTGTTTTAAATAAAGGACATTATTAGCTTTTTCCTGCACTATGAAGAAAGGTGACAGTCCTGTGACAGACCAGCGGCTCTCTCCAGGGAGAGCAACTTCTAGCAGCCTCTACCACACGACCAGCTGATGGTACTTCACAGAGATCAAAGTTTATTCAGTGAGTGCTTCTTCATTCCCAGTCTTCCAGTGCAAAAGCATCCTGATCTCCAAACTTCTGGGGAGATTCTTCACAGTGGAAAGATGCCTTTTGCAAATCTACCATTCCCACTACATGACTGAACTGTCAGATTTCTTTCAGATTTTCAATTCTAATAAAAAAAAAATAGAATTCTAAGTTCAAGAGAGAATGTGTTTGTGGAAGACAAAAAGAATAAAGACTGCAGAAGGATGGGAAACAGGTATAGGTTCAGTGAGGCACAGATTTACCTGGAAAGTAAAGAACAAAACAAAACCAAAAAAATCCTTGAGGCAAAGTGGAATGCCCTTGGCAAACACTGTTTTGGGTTCTTTGGCTTGACAGATTCTGACTCCCAGAGAACCAGTGAACAGAAAGTTTCTTATAGCAGAAAAATCTACAGCAAAGTTTCAAAACCTCTGAGGACCTTGGCAGCATTAACCAAACACTAAAGCTGACATTGCAGTACACTTTTAGCTCTGATCTACAAAACAACAAGTGTGTTTTATGTGAACAATCGAATGTGATTTATGGAAACAATTTCACAGATATGAAATTAGATACAAGTAGGAACACCAAGAGACTTAAAATTGACCACAGTTTCTGCAAAGCCTACCTTTTTTAATGCTGTTTAAGTTTTGCATCTCTATATGCAAATAAATGAGAAGCAGGGAACAGGAAACATTGCCTTATACTAAATAACAGAATCTGGTAGAACAAAATACTTAATGGAGACAACGTATAGTTCACAGTTATGACAGGACAAAAGTAAGGCAATTTTAATACTTAAACATATACCCATCATTAACTGAGGTTTAATGTGAGTAAGAGGGTAAAAACGAGAAAAAAAAAGTGCATACTGTAAATTCAGTTTCCAAAGGACTGAGAACTCAAGAGGAAATACAAGGATGAGTTGTTCTACTGGAAACAGAACAGATGGTCACTCTTAAGCAACTTCATCTATCTAAGAATTTACTAATACAAAAAAAAAAAAAACCAACAACACATAGCAAAGCAAGATGTCCTTGACAAAGATACTGTCAGGCACAATTTGCCCTTGGCCATGCTGGTTGCCACCAGTCACCTCATCTTCACTTTCTGTGTGCCTCAGCAGATCCTTCAGGAGGATCTGCTCCATGATCTTGCCAGGCACAGAGGTGAGACTGACTGGCCTGTAGTTTGCTGGATCTTCCTTTTTTCCCCTTTTGGAGAATGGGGGTGATGTTTCCCCTTTTCCAGCCAGCAGGAACTTCACCAGACTGCCATGACCTTTCAAGTATGACAGACAGTGCCTTGGCAACTTCATCCGCCACTTCCCTCAGGACCCACGGATGGATCCCATCAGGTCGCATGGACTCGTGCACCTTCAGGTTCTTTAGATGGTCTTGAACCTGATCTTCGCTTACAGTGGGCGGATCTTCCTTCTCCTAGCTCTTGCCTCTGCTTTCTGCAACTTGGGCAGTGTGGTTAGAGACCTTCCTTGCTTGTGAAGACTGAGGCAAAGAAGCCACTGAGCACGTCAGCTTTCTGCATATCACTCATGACCAGGTGTCCAGTCTCATTCCGCAGAGGACTCGCATCTTCCCTAGCCTTTCTTTTATCATTGATGTATCTGTAGAAATTCTTCTTATTCCCCTTTATGTCCCTGGCTAGACTTAATTCCACCTGGGCTTTGGCTTTCCTAACCTGATCCCTGGCTGCCTGGACAAATTTTCTGTATTTCTCCCAGCTAGCCTGCTCTTGTTTCCACTCCCTACAGACTTTCTTTTTACAGCCAAGTAAGTCCAGGAGCTCTTTGTTCATCCACAGAGGCTTCCTGATGTTCTTGCTTGCCTTCCTCTTTCTCGGGATAAATCTAGGATTTTTACTAGCACAGCCTGAAGAATAATACAAAAATCAAATAAATTGATACTATACAATTTAAGATTACCAGCAGGCCTAAAAAGGCAACAAAACTAAAATGTCATTTGCAACATTTCTTCTTCCTTCATTTTGTAAAACCAAGCACTAAAGAAAGGAATAAACACAAGAGTCATCATTAAATCCAAACAAAACCATCTTTACTTTTCCTAATAGCACGACAGACCTTGCTCTAAAATCATCGACAAAACTTTCACTAAGTTCAATAGGAAAATACATAAAAAAAATGTTTTGGTTTAGTAAAAGATAGCAGAAAATATAAGATTTCACCTTATTTCAAGTGTGAGGATGAGCCTGCTTAACTGGCTCCCTAGTACAGTTTGTTGATCAAGCCTGGTCAGTTTCTTTTACTTTAGTTAATTATTCTAAAACTGTCACATGAATGGTACTAGAAGAAACTGAAGTGCATGCATTAGAAAGACTTATTACATGATACTATATTATTGCATGAAAGCAAAATCATTAGCAGCCCTTACCATACTCACCATCACATGGACCTGCCAAGACAAACGATTTAATGCAGAAGACAGAAAAACCTCCCATGGAAACAACTCCTGTTCAACTTAATTGTCCACGATACCCTTTTACCCTTAATTTCTACCTAGATTTTAAATTTATAACTATTGTTTTTTAAATGCCATTTAATAATAATTAAAAAAATCATTGCATTCATCAACCCTGCATTGTGATGCAATCTGCCATGATAAGCCTCTGACCTACTGTAGAACAAATAGAATCTTGAGTATCTATTCACAGTCTATATCCATGCCTCCTCTTCCACAGACTGTGCTAATCACCTATACAAACTATCTAACTATAATTTCTATTATTTAAAATCTGTTTAAATGATTGATGGGGTGATGGGAAACTTATGGAGAGATTTATACATCCAGTCAGGAACATGACTGTCAATAACACGAAATCCCCACACAGCTTCCCATGCAAGTTTCAACAAATTGCATAAAATGCCAGGACAAGAGGCCATGGGCACAGACTGGAGCACAGGAGGTGCCATCTGAGCACCAGGCAACACTGCTGTGCTGTGCAGGTGGCTGAGCCCTGGCACAGGCTGCCCAGAGGCTGTGGGGTCTCCTCCCCGGAGATCTTCAGCAGCCGCCTGGACGTGGTGCTGGGCACCCTGCTCTGGGTATCCCTGCTGGAGCAGGGCTGGGCCAGGGGGACCCAGAGGGCCCTTCATATCTGAAGCATTGTATGAAGGCTAGACATGTTCATTGAATATTACATATACCATTAAATCTTACACTTAGATATGCCAAGTCCTTTAAAACTTGCTTTTTGTTACAAACTGAAATGTAACACCTTTTTAACAGTATTTCATTTTCACTTTTGCAAAGTTCATAGCTTGTTTCAGGAAAAGCACTTTGAGGTTTGCATGCCAGATTTAGTAAGTAAATAAATAGCATTTTAAAATAATAATTGCATCTCTATATTTAAATATGCATAAAAGATGTATAAAATGTGCTGTTCTTTCATATCATAGCTCCTTCTTTCAAAGAAGGACGAATTCACTAGTCTAGCTCTGCATAGAACCGGACTTTCAGATTTGTTCTCTTCATTTAAATCCCTGGAAATTAAATCTGAAAAATTAGACATTAAAATGCCTTAAATAATTAAAAATGTGGCTTAAAAGTGGCATAAGTAGCAAACGTTTCAAGTGTCATGAACATATCCGATATTTACAGATGATACATGATATCTACTGCCATGTAACGTTGATTAAAATAATAGCAATAGTGCTTAAGGAAACATAACTGAATCAAAAATTCTGTCTTATTATGAGCTTTAAGTACACTCAAACTAGCAACAAAAGGAAATGATTAAAAAAATGTCAATTATATTTCCATTTTTGTAATTCCATGGAAGATTTTCAGACATCATATCTGAAGGAAAATATTGCCTGCCAGAAGTTACTAGAATTTGATCATATTTGGATGTCTAGTTTTATTTTTCCTGCCTGGAATTTAGGCTAGTTAGCTCTATATTGGAAAAAAAGTATCCACTTATGGATGAAATTTGTATTGTGCTCCTTGGTTTTTCTCCTACAAAGTAGGTATTGACAACTGTTGCAAGATGTACATCCTACCAGTATAAAATCTCTTATCAAGAGCTGTAAAAGAATATATTGCTTCAGAAACACCAGTATCTGAAAGTTAATATTATAACTACATGGAAATTTCTGGATGTTGTTACAAGAGATGCTATAAAATTTAAATGATGTAGCACCACCAATATTGTTTATTGTTAGAATATACAGAAGAAAAAAGTTTATTTACTGCAGCTTTAAGTAACTTGCAGTTTTCCAAGCTCCAAGAAAAACGCTGTTATTCCCAGGCAACAATTACTTTCATTGTATGCTCAAAACTTTTAACTGCTTTCTCCGGGACATAAGCTCTGTCCAGAACACTATGATCTACATTCAATAGGACACAAAGAGGGAAGAAGAAATAGAAAGCAAAGACTGATGGTAACACCAGGTAGTAACTCAGTAGATATTAACTCATAGTGGACCATTTTTTAAAATTATTTTTTAATTTTCACTTTTCATAACCTGGCACTTGAGGGATAAGAAAAAGCATTTAACTAACCTGCCTGGAGAGCAGGATGTTTTGTGTAAGACAGTGTGGAAGAAAGCATGGGCACAAAGGAAAAAGAATTTGTTATCAGCAGAACAAACAATGGCAAATACTGAGATACAAGGTTGGAAGATGAAGGACGCTTAAAATGAGGACAAACACATTAACATACTTCAAGCAGATGGCAAAGACTAGATCAACAGAACTACTGAGAGATAACTGAGTGCATGGAAATTTTTTTTTTTTTTAAATGTCTTTATGAGCAGTACTTTAGGAAGGCATAAAAATGGCCCTAATGGAACTCAGAAATGAAATTTTTAATTTAAAAATTCCCTAGATCACATTTGAAAAACTGAATGCTCAAGAGAAAAAAAAAAAAAAAAAATCAGATGCTGCATTACTTAGCAAACTACACTATTTTTCAGTTTTCAAAAAATGTCTTAAATAACATTGTTTTCCAACAATCAATGCCCTCTCAAAATAAGATGATGGCATTCCATCTCAGTACTAGAGACCTGCCTTACCACAATACTCATATCACAAGAGATGGTCTTAGACACCTCAGTTCACTTTCACATGAGGACCATACTCAAATATCAAGCAGCTATTATGTATATCTTAGAGAAAGTTGAAACTTTGCTCTTAATTGCTAGGTTTCAGTTCATTTAACATGATGAGTCTACCATAGGATGTTAAAGCACCCTTTTGGTCTTCCAGTATTGGTTGCTAAAAAAAACTTAGCAGAACAATGCCATCTGACACTGACATCTGTACGGGGAGAGAAAAAGAAAATGAGTTTTTAGGATGTTTTTAAAGGTTTTGGCTTTCCAGAGTAAGTCCCTGCTGCCCATAAACCAGTGTCAATTCTTCCCCAAACCTGTAAGTTGTTACCTTTGGGTTAAAGTAAGTAAAACCATAAAAATCTTTATTTTTAGCTGGTAGGGGAGAATTTGGCTTGGCAGCAGAGTAGAGAAAACATGGTCAGATGATGTCAATAACCTTGAGGAATAAACAGGTTTTAACTGGACTGAACATGAGTCAGTTGCATGCCCTGGCAGAAAAGAAGGCCAACAGCATCTCTACAGTTTTAACTGCAGCATGGACAGGGATTATCCCTCTCTGCTCAGTACTTGTTAGATCATATCTAGAATACAGCAGCCAGTTTTGGGGGTCCCAATAGAAGAGAGACATCAATCAACTGGAGTTAATTCAGTGGAGCAGCACTAGGATAGTCAGGGCCTGGAGCGCCTTCCCAGTCAGCAGAGGCTGAGGGCTTGCTCAACCTGGAGAACAGGCCGCTTCAGGACCTGCATCTGTGAGGAAGTGATCAAGATGACAAAGACAGGCTCTCCTGAGCAGAGAACGATGAGAGATCGAGAGACAAAAGGCTTAAGCTGAAACATGAAAGATTCCACCTGGATATATGGATATCTTTTTCATCCTGAAGGCACCTGAACGCTTTGCCCAGAGAGGCTATATGGCCTGCATCCTTCAAGATTGGTCAAGATTACAGGACAAAGCCCTGAGCAACCTCACAGCTGACATTGCTTTGAGCTCTGAGGTTGGACGAGATGACCTCCAGAGGACACCTTCCAACCTCAGCCATTTTGTGACTGACTTCCCGAGGTCTCTTCCAACCTAAGTTATCCTACAAACTTAACAAATAAAATTCTGAAGACCAAACTAGCTCTAAAAACAAAGTACTCCACTATTTTTCTAAGATAATTCAGATTTCTAATGACCATTTTAAGTGGTAATGTACATTAGAAGTAAAAATAGATCTGGTTGTTTCAAATTAGGCAGTCATCCAAAATACATTGAGCATCTGTTAGAAGTACAAACTTTCTAGTACAGGGCTGGCAAACAATGTCAGTGACTAACAAAGCTTACGGTATAAGAAAAAAAGGCATTATATTTACTTCAATATTTTAACAATATCAGTGTGAAACACTACCATATGCTAGATGCTTAAAATTACACTGAAGTTTGGATATAATCTTCAAAAAATTCTTTGCACAAAAAACTCCAAAACAAAAAGTATATAAATAGGATAAAACTATTCCAAAAATTACAAAAAACACAGGAAATTAAAAGGTGAAAGACAATAGCATTGGTTTTCTATAAAGTACACAAGAGCTTTCCCCAAATTTTACATTGGATTTTCCCTCAAATACTTTGAAAAAAAAAAAAAAGCCAGCATTCTCAACCGTGTTTTGACTTTTATTTAAAACTTCCAGAGGGATACATATTCAAAGTCTAGAGATTACTGTATTTTTCAGTTATCTGATAAAATTATTCCCGCAGCGAAGTACATGCCTATGAAAACCCAGCTGAGGAAGTCAGAAGACATACATCATTCTTCCTATTTCTATCAGCAGCTGTCAGCAATCTGGCAATCCAACAAGCTATCTTGTGGCTAAAATTCCTCATATGCAAAAACAGATCACTTATAATGTTTTAAGTTTTAAAGTTGAACGACCTGATCTCAAAAGTCATTTGCCTTTGGAAAAAATCATACAAAATTAAAGCAGAGGTTAATGTACTTTAGGAAAAGATTAACTGGAACTAACATTTTCAGAATTGAAATCTGAAAAATAAAGGTAGCTCAACTGTTACATGCTTCTTAATGTTAAAACTGAACCTAGTTAATTAAGGGAAAACAACCATCATCTATTAGTGGAAAAA
>VXAV01003824.1:251229-290468 GCA_013399715.1 Alectura lathami
TGCCTGTTCTTTAAGGAATACTGTCTTGCGTGTTCTCAAACATCTGTGTTAAGACAACATAGCCAACTCTTAGAAGATTTTTGAAATACTTGAACAATGATATAGGGATAGTGCTGCCTCTTAGAAGTCCTTCAGGAAGTTATAGTTGTAGACCCACCCAGATAGCTCACATTCTGTCTTGTATTGTTTGGATGTGGGTCTCACATGTTGACGCTGTGTTCTTTACACTACATATTTATCTTGCATAATCATATACATCCTAGGATCTAATTAACTGAATATTTGTATTTTTGTTACTTCCTAGATCTTCAAAAAATGAGTCAGGCTGGCAAAGAATGTTCCAGCTCCAGTGAGNCCCTGCTTTGAGAAGGAGAGAGGACTAGATGACTCCAGAGGCATTTTCCATGCCTGTTCTTTAAGGAATACTGTCTTGCGTGTTCTCAAACATCTGTGTTAAGACAACATAGCCAACTCTTAGAAGATTTTTGAAATACTTGAACAATGATATAGGGATAGTGCTGCNATGTTCCAGCTCCAGTGAGACAGAATTGGAAGTCGAGGAGGAACAACCCATCTGTGCTCTAGCTCCAACAGTTTATACTCAAGATGAGGGATCCACTGATGTAACAGCAAGTCCTGCATTTCAGTGTTTAGATGAGGTATCACGTACCGTAGCTTTCTCTGGCTGTAGCAGAGCATACTGTGTCAATATCAAGTGATCTGAAATGTGCATTTCATTGTTGATAGTTGAAGCATGTTACCGTAGGCTATCTATAGGTTACCTACAGCTTCTCTATGCTTTATTCTAAGTTGTAAGAATGTTTTGTGAAGTAGAAACAAAGAATATACTTCTTGCTGGGAAAGGTGTGCTTAAGGGATACCCATGTAATTTGTTTCTGGGATCGTGGCTTCAAGAGGAATGGGCATAGGGAGATCTTGTTTTTATAGTAGGCTAGCCATAGAGGCAATTTCTAAAAGAAGAAAGGCTGGATAGCTACTGGAATATTTCAGGCTAAGTGGCTTCTGAGTCACTAATCACTGACAATAGAAGAAACTTTTTGGAACTCAGTTTCTTTTGCAGAATTTTCTTTTCTTTTTTTTTTTTTTTTTAAGGAAATTGTAGAATTACAGAAACATTTTAGAATTTAGGATATCAAATGTACATGAAGTGGAATTTTTAAAATTTAATGCCAGAAGAGACATTAAGAGATCATCTAATCCAAAATTTACACTGAAGTAAATTCTCAGTAGGTTATTTGTCTAATTCATTTTTTAAAACTCTCATTGATGGAGACACCTCTTTAGGTATCCTCTTCCAGTATTTCCTAATTACTAGATTTTTTGTTTGTTTTATAGAAAAAGATTTTCGTAAATCCTAGTTTAAATTTCCTTTGTAGCAAATAATGCTGCTTTCTTCTTGCCTTTCCCACAGAGGCAGTAGAGACCAATCAATTTCCACCCTATTTTTAATAAAAAACACACATCTCTTTTATATCCTAAGCCATTCTGAGTACTTCAGATTTTGTTCATGCTTCATATTTCTCCTGAAGTTCTTACTTTAAGTTGCTTTACCCTGGGCTCTTTCCAGCTCAGATCTATCAGATCGGTTTGCTAGTCCAGTGCTCTGCTTTGGAGAATTTGTAGTGAAGAGGAAGAGGACAGCACCTTTCCCATCCTGCCATTAGATCATGTTAAACAAGCGTGAAGCTGCACATTCAGTCTTTCTTTAAGCTGCATTCAAAAGAAGTACACAGAAGAGAGAGCATTTCTCTTTCAGTCCAGTGCCAGTATATGGTCACCCACAGCTTCCAGTATTGCCGTAACACACACACACACAAAACAAACAAACAAATTAACATTCTCCTCAGTTTAAGACAACTACAAAAGTCCAGGGCAGGTAAAACCTCATAAAGAGTTGAGTACAGTACTTTATTTCCAGAGTACTGTACTCAAAAACATGCTTTTTCTGAAGTTTTTCAGGTGTGGTGGAATTTCTGATATACCAGCAAGAAGCACACACCTGGTGTAAGATCGCTTTGTCCCTCCCAAAGTAGAATAAAACTAAATGGTACAATAATATTCTAAAAGATATTCTAAATTTCTGATTTGTTGTCCTTATTTTTAATCATGGCATAACTTATTTCTCCAGTCTCATTGTAGAAAATAATCTGATCATTTGGCTGAATATATTTACCCCAAAAGTCTTTCCTAGGAGGTTATTCTGCATGTCAAATTAAAGGCCAACTTGTTCAACTCTGATAACACAGTAAGCCATTAATAGGAAATACAAGGTAACCTTAGTATTAACAGTTTTTCCCAACTTGGGAAAAATTTGCAGTGGAAAACCAAAGTAAACAATTTAAATAATATTTCATAATGAGCTCTTTTGACAATTTTGTAATTTTTTTAAAGGGAACTAGTTGACTCGTTCATTCTTAAGCAAATTTTTAGCAGTTAGTACTTGTGCTATATGAGTCAGTTGAACTTTTCATCTCTTATTCACATTTCTTCTCTTCCACTAGCATACTTTTTTTTTTTTTTTCATTTGTTGAATTTTATACATAATTCAGAGATAAATATATGACTTTGGTCACCATAGAGATCGTTGCATTGATAGTGGCTTTAATCTTGGAATAGCTTTCAAAACGTTTTTCCACAGAAATTATTTTGTATTGTATTTTCTCTGGACTACTGATTGGTTGTTTATGCCTTCATAGCAACAAATACTTACCAGATGGGACACCTTTTGGTATTTTAAGATTTATTTGAGAACAGATGCAGTCGTTCTGGCAGTAAACCTCCAGTCAAACCATTCTTGTTTTTCTCATGAAAATAGCAGATAGATGCAAAAAGTCAAGCGTACAGAACTCTCTCTCCTTCATTTTCAATAACACATACTAACATTGTTCAGCCGTATGGGGTTGGTAGAATTACCACAAACTGGCTAGAGATCTGAACAAGAGCCACTCACTCCATCATGACTTGCTTCTTTTCACCATTTTTATTTATTACCAAGATGACACCAGCCTAACTCAGTACTTGCGCTGCTGTTGGCTAGAGGACTGTCATACATTCACAAAACAAACTTTCCACTTCTTTTAGCCTTTGCTGTTATGTCCTTGTAATAAATACATTTGCTCTAACACTTCTGATTGAATTTCTCGTCTTCTCTATCTTACCTTATCTTCTGTTGTCTTCTAGAGTATGTCATTAGAAATATGTCAATCTGCATGATGTTGACAGATGTCATGGAAAACTACAAAGTCTGTTACTTATATGATGAAGTAAATATATCACTTGGATAAATGCTGCATTAATATGGTGTAAATTATGCTGGTGATTTTGAATTTTGTGCATTATCAACCATGTATATGCAATTTTACTCTTAAAAAGCAGCAAAAAAATTAAATTTTGTCATGTACTTTGCCTAAAGTTTGACAGATTAATAAATTTTTAAAATGAATATTCTACTAGTAGTTACCTTCAGCAAAATGGTCTGAAGTTATAGTCATCCTTTTCTTGCAAATTTACTTTTCTTTTCCATCAGATGTTATAATAATACATTTCACGTCTTTCTGCAACTCCCTTTCCCTTTATGCTCATATCATCCTTACTACAGTGTTACTGTTACTGCTATAACAACACAGAATGTACTGAAATTGCCATTTGAAAAGAAAAAAAAAAAAAACAGAACATGACACAAAACTGATTTTATACTCAAAATGAGTGGACTAGGCTGAATGGAAATAAAACATAAATTAATTGCCTCCTGCTCTCTCTCACAGTTTTTGTCCTTAAAATGTTGGCCCTTCCCTGCACTATACCAGCACTTTTTCCCACTATACACTAAAGTTCTTTCCTTTCCTCCACCTGATCCAGGCTTTCCCCATTTAATGGTAGCATGAATAAATAAAACGAATGTCTGTTGTCATAACAATGCTGCTGATGTTCAGTTTGCAAACTTCTATAATCTTCAAATCCTTTTCTGATGCACCCAATCAAGATTAAATCCTAGATATGAAAAGAGCCCTACTCTACACGTTTCCAATCTGATAGTGAATCACTGACGGCTACACTCCAGGAACAGTTTTCCATCAGTTACATCTTTACAAAATTGCAAAGGTTTGATAAAATTGGTGAACTGCTCACAAAATTAAGAGGGCTACAAGAAAGAAGGGGACAGACTCTTTAACAGGGTCTGTTGTGATAGGACTAGGGGAAATGGTTTCAAGCTGAGAGCGTGGGGATTTAGGTGATAGAATGGAAAAGATTTTTACGGTAAGGACAGTAAACCACTGGGACAGGTTGCCCAGAGAGGTGGTGGATGCCCCGTCCCTGGAGACCTTCAAGGTCAGGCTGGACAGGGCTCTGGGCAACCTGATCCAGCTGTAGGTGTCCCTGTGCACTGCAGGGGAGTTGGACTAGATGGCCTTTAACGGTCCCTTCCAACTCAGAAAATTCTGTGATTCTGAAATATATTGTTTCATCTTTCTGATTTAAGTAACTGTCCAAAAATCAGTATTGTTCAGGTTCTTTCAGTTAGAATAAGAAACTATTAGCAGAGACTAGTATCTTTTTATTCTGTTTAATTAATCTTGTTTATTTAGAAATTCCATAGAAACTCCTATTTTCCTCTGAAAAATAAAAAGGAGAAATCACATGGTAGAAGGGTGTCTTCCCCCAGTTTGGGGCTTTTTTTCAGTTAGGATTATGTCAGCAGTTCTTGTTAGGTTTTACTCAAGAGTGATGTCTCTGAGCTTTTCTGTGTTGCGCTTTCTCTTCCTTTTGCTGGTATGTTCTTGGCTTAGAAAGATGCTTGTTAGTTCTCTCAAACGCGTACATCTATTTTTAAAACAATACCAGAAAAGGTATTCTCCGCCATTTACTGTGCATGTCTTTGTAGCAGACACTACCAGGGAGCAATTCATTCTGTAAAATACTTCAGAATAAAAAGTTCTTTATTATTTACCAGAGGCAGTGAACTGGTTCCTTGTTTGGAAGTTACCACAGTAATCCCTTTCTGCTAATAAACGCTGCCCGTTTATGTGCTAAACCTGAACCTGCTGAAGAACAAACTCCTTTGGGAGATTTCTCCGGTTGGTCTAATGCAGACTGGTGCAGTCTGGATCACATGAAGACAAAATGCACTGTGCAACCCCATCTGAAGCCAGCACCAAATCTTCTTTGCAAGGGTTTGTTTGACTGTTTGTTTTTAATGGAAATTACCACCGTCATGTTACATTTCTTTTTGCCAGTGTCCAAGCATCCTATTGCCACCATCCATCAGTAAAAGCAGAAAGACTCTCACAGCACTCTGTTAGTAACAAAAGAATATTTTTCATCAATATTTTGAATCTGGAGTCTTTCTGAGGTTAAGGAACTGAACAATCAGTTACCTCTGCCAGAAGTGGAGAACTGCTATTAAAAACGCTACCAAGAATCCTGGTTTTACTGGAAATGAGGAGCAAAGTCTCTGCTTACCCAAGATGGAGCAGTGTAGTGGTGGACTTCTCAAGCAAGTTTCACTTCTGCTAATCTGAAGCTGATTCATATGCATCTGTTAGCTGAAGAGCTTTAAAGTCATGGAACGATGCACATGGTCACTGCTTGACTGTGTCTTTTTCTCATCTGTTACATGAAGGCTGGCTACAGCTTTCAAATAAGAATACTGAGAATCAGTATTTTACATATTTCTTCAATGGAATTCTGACTTCTGACAATGCCACTCTAGGAAGTACAACATTTTATGGATATTTTTTCTTTTTGCTAGGGAGCTCTTTTTTAATTATCTCCTAATAAAAGTTAAAAGGTAGATGTAAACAGTTTTCCTTTTTTAGACAAGAATTTTGATATAACTTTAAATGGAAAATTGCCTAGAAAAGCTAGCTTGCTGGACTGAAACAGCTTTTTTTTTTTTTTTTGTAACCGTGTAACCACAGCAGTGGCTAATTTGTTTCAGCACTCCCCAAACATGTATGTGCTCAAGCAAAGATATAAAAATCTTAACACAGCTGTTGAATGCAAACAACTTTTTATAACTTAAGCTGATCCTGGCGCACTCCACCTAATATGGTTCAAGGGCTCCTGGCCCAACAAAAAAGCTATATAAATATGCTGGCACAGACAGCAGGGACAGATGTTACCTCCACCTCCACTCCTAGGAATCTAACTGCTAATTAAATAAACATTTTTTACTTTGTTGAGATGGTCACTTGGAAAGTCAGATAACATGCATCTAAGCTGGAGGTTCTGTTGTAACAGCTTTCAGCAAGCAAGCAGTATTTTGCTTAGAGAGTGTTAAACTCTGGTTAGTGGTTGTAATGAGAAAGTTGATTGCTTTAATTGGTGGCAATTCCTGTTAAAAGCCGTAAAGGAGCAAGCTGAATTTACAGATACCTTTAACTAACAGGAATGTGAACAGACCCCATGTAAAATGCTCTCTCTGTAGAGAGCTTCTTTCTACCAGGCAAAATTGAGCACAAACAAAGCCAGGAGGCTGTTGAATGTAATGAGGTTATCACAAAGCAGGTAGCGTTTTTTTTTTTATTATTTCCAAAAAGCATCTTTGAAAGTGATCCCCCATGACAAAGGGCTGTTATTTCTTTGCTGTCAAGTGCAGATCTTGTGCCACACAAAGGAAATGGCTCCTGAAGGCGGTGAGGCTGGAGGGAGGAATAACCTGTAACTGCAGTCTCTTCTTGCATTTTTGCATTTCCTTAGGAATTTCTGAGACTCATGACACTCAAAAAGACAAGTATCATATTGTCTTATGTTCCAAAGCCATCTCCCTGTCCCCCTGTTCTCACCCGAAACATGTATATGAGGCCTGATGTTCCAAACCAGGGCAAGTGTGTGCCCAAACTGGGAGTCTGTCTGGCCTTGGCTTATGGCATTTCTGTCAGCGCAGCTGGGTGGTGAGGAAGCCAGAGCAATGCTCACTTCAATGAAGTGTCCAGTGGTGGTGAATCATCATTTGTACAGATTGGGTTACTTTCAATGTTAAAAAGTTGATTTCTAGTTTTCTTATTCCAAAAATCTGTGTCTAAGTTTCCTTAATAAGCACAGCCTTTAAGGTCTGTGTTAAGAATTCTGTATCTTTTGGTTTATAGAGGCTAAGCTGCAGAGGTATGCAGGGGGGCTTTTATAATCTGTCTAAACTGAGGGATGAGAATTTCTGTTTCTCAGAGTGGATCCCACTTCTTCGTAAAAGTCACCAACTCTGTGTAATTGCTTAGAAATCAGTATGTAAAACATGCTGACTACTTTCTACTGTGTAGTTCTGATTGTTGGCATACTGTTTGGGTAGAAGTGTACCATTAGCTAGACTTAGAGCTTGTCTTAATTGTATAAACAGAATTAGGTAGTAGGGGCTTTTTTCCTATTTGTTGATTATTATTTTTCACTGAGATCAGAAAAAAAATGGTGAATAAGGACTTAGAAGAAATCAATTCATATCCTAATCTCCCGACTTGTTTGAGGACTGGATTTGACACATCATCTGTTTTCTGTTTCTGGTTAACATTGAGGCTGATGGCCAAATTCTCTTCTGGCAGAAGTTTTGTAACTCCATAAAGTTGCATGAAAGCTGTGAATGTAACCTATCAGTTTAATAGGTGGAATGTTTGCATTTATCAGGGACCGTTAATGGAATTTTTCTTCGAAATTCATGTCAATGTTTTTAGGCCCATGTATACCATATTGTTTTTCTTTTATCTCCTGAAGGAAAAAGAGGACAAAACACATTTATAAAAATACATTCCAAATCTCTCTAGAGTTCCAAAGTTCCAAAGTGCCAAATCTCTCTCTTTTTTTTTTTTTTTTTGNAGTATGTAGTTCTTATCTCCTTTCTCTATGAAAACTTACACATCCTTGCTGTTTTGATTTTTCTATGATTTAGATGACATATAAACTACGTAAATTTGGCACTTCTTTTTATTGATTTTGCTCTAGACCATAAACATGGTGTTCTAGGTATGGATTTGAGAACCATCTGAATTTCCTTCATAAATAATCATACAAATGCAAATTTATTTCCAACCAAAAAGTGTCAAACTACCTGTTGTTCTTCCCTCGTAAACAGATGTTGGCAGTGTTTGCCAAAAATGCCATTAAAGAAATAAAATTGCAAAAAAAGGACAGAAAAAAAAAAGTAAAAACCAACCCCTTCATCTCCTTTTGATTTTTCTTTATTTTTTTTTTCTGATTTTTTTGTTGTTGTTTAAACAATGCACAGAAAGCCAAGACGTTACAGTCTGCTTGGCTGATCATTTTGAACAGCTGGATTTGTGCCTTCATTTTTTGGAAGTAACCCATAGGAATTTTGCTAGCAAACTCACTGTAATTAATTGTCTTTACTAAATTTTAAATATCAGCAAGATCAAAACCACAAGTGTTTTTATATTATAATCTTCACTACATAGATGTTTTCTGTATATAAGATACATGTTTTTAATTATTAAGCCACAATCAGTGACCAAGTACTTTGATTTGTATATAAAATTTTATGCTTTAATTTGGGGCATTACTTCTATTCACATACTTTAATGAAACATGAGATGTTGTGTACAATTTAAAAAACAGATGAGTTTGTTTCTCCTGTTTCACGCTAAAGATACAGGTTGTATGAACTCTTCATTAGGCAATTATTTTTTATCTTCCAAAAGATGAATAGTCTTAAAAAGATGTTTGAGATTTCAGCCTGTGTATATTCTGGCAGCTGAAATATCATAAAATAGATCTGTTAAGAACTCATGTTAACAGCAATTCCATAACCCTCCTGGCACGTCTCATAAATACCTTTGTTGGTCATCTATAGTTGTCCTGCTATAGTAAAAAATAAAAAACAAAACAAAACAAAACAAAACAAAACAAAACAAAAAAAACAACCTATGTTTTCTTACAACTTCAATTTTTATAGAAAATCAGTAAACAATTGATGAAACTTTTTATCTTGTTCCCTGTAAAAATCTATGACAACAGTATAGATTTAACAGTGTGGCAATTTTATTTACAGCAGGGAAAAATAAAAATAATGCTTGCAACAAATAGATGGAGTTACACTTTGTGAAACTAGTACACTTTGCTGAAGGGTCAGCTACAACAGTTCCAGGCAGGCTTTTATTTTATTTTATTTTATTTTATTTTATTTTATTTTATTTTATTTTATTTTATTTTATTTTATTGTTATTATTAGGAGGTTGGTAAAAGCTTTGTAGGTGATATTAGTCACATTTATTTATTCTGATAAAATTTCTTTTGTACAAATTTTCCTTTAAGCAAGATTAAAAAAAAAAAAAAAACACAATAAAAAGAATTTTCCCTTCCAACAAATTAGCAGACAAAAGACATTTCCAAGTAGAAGCATATAGATGCTGGAAGTCATACCGAGCTAGTTACCATATAATGAACAGGAGAAAATTGTACATTTCCCTCAAAATGGTTGAATATAATCATACGCAATTAGATATTTGCTGTTCTAACCAATACTTTATAAGTTGCAGTTTTGTTTGTCTGTTTAGACAATCCATTTTATCACAAAATAAATATTCTATGACTTCAAAACATTTTCAAGCACAGATTATACATCTTACAATTAAAATCTTCCATTAGACTTGAACATTGAAATATAATAACCAAATTACACTTCACACTGAAATATCCTTCAAAGTATTTACTCCCTTAAAATACATATATTAATACTCTACTATTTAGTAATTTCCATTGTTACTCATGTCCATAACTTGTAACCATGATAGTTCTGGTTATCATCTTAAAAACAGTAAAGGTCTTATTTATAAAGTTTTAGGTCAGTTGTGTACTTACAGTTTTGCTGGCACAGTTCTGTTGTTCACCACTGCCAAGAAATGGCTCAAAGAACCAAACAGGCTATGCCAGCAAAGACCATACTTTACTGGTGAAGAAATACAGTCTTTGAATAGTTTATCTGCATCTCAAAACTGGTATTAGCTATGTTGCAAAATACCTCCTGGTAAGATAATTTGCATCTCCTCTCAGAATATCAGTCACTAACTATAGAGACACATCTCTTCTAGCGCATACAACAGGTATGTGTAGACAGATTTGTGCTTCCTTTCTACAGTATGAGCTATAATGACAGTATCTTCAAACTGCTCTTCATGAAGTAAATGAAAAGTTGATTGTCTCATTTGCTATAGTTTAGAAGAAAAAAGCTCTTTGCATATTCTCTTTTGTGTTTATAATCGCCAATTGATTACTCATGTTTTTTGATCCCAAAAGGATTACTCAGAAAATAGAGAGAACATAATCTTCTTGTGTTACAAAATATTTGTAATTTATGTATAATTTAAGGTTTAATGATACACAGAGTGAGAAGTACTTAAATAAGAGCTTGAGTCTCTAAAGGAGTCGTCTTGTAATGTTTGGCTTACCTAAAAGATTCAGAAGAAAGCAAGATGTATTTTTTGTAAGTGTTAGAGGCATTAATATAAAGACATGGATTCTTCTTGATGTATCTTCTTCCCATCTGTCCACACACCTATAGAAATCTGTCGTAAGCTCTGTGACATTTCCTTTCTCCCACAAATGATGAAAAGGACATTGAGCTTGAACAGAGGAATTGAAAAGAACAAGACAGGCCATCTTTCCTTATGTCTTCTGTGCATTGTTTCCAGTTGCTTTTACCCAATTCCTTCATCGTCTTGTTTGAATAATCTTTGATAAAGGGAATAAGATTGAGGAACCATCTTCATATTCTAAGTTTTCTTCAAGGATTTTTTGTGCATCTTTTTTTTTAGTAAATCAAGTGGCTCTCTGTTCCCTACTCCTTTTAAAATAATAACACATAGTACATTTTCTAATTTATTTTGACATTCGGGTATCTCCAAAGTAGTGAAGGGTAGATGATACAAGAGGTTGGGCAGTATCAGAGTTACAAAGTTTCATTGTAAGTATGTAACAAATTTGTATGTTATCAGATGTAGCTCTGAGTTACATTCAGGTAAAAATGTGGGTGTATATTCCTGTACATTTTGTGGAAGACGTATCACATACAGTAAAAGCACCAAAAAACAATGTTTAGCCTCTTTATGTTACAGTACCACCACTCACACCAAGTTTTAGCAACAACTGTTCAGAATCATTCATGCTGTCTTTCATGCATTCTGTGGGAAACACCATCTCTAAAATGTATGTGGAGAATTGTTATTTTGTCTAGAACTATGTTATGACAAACATAACTGAATATTTGATTTCTGAGTATAATACTGAGTAAGTATGATCTTGAGTGCAATCCAATGCAAGTTAGTTAAGAAAAGGTAGAATTATGGCACAAAACTTTTGGGTCTGATCATGATTTTTACTGATTTGAAGGACTGCCTATATCCACTGGGGGTATCATCGGAAATACCGTGCCATGTACCCCAGAAAATTCCATTGCGAACACCTTTGTATTTCTTGTGGTAGTACTTGCCGTTGAGGTTGGCAGACAAGCAGGCATCGAACCACCAGCCGGAGCTGTAGTACGCTCCGCAGTTCCCTGAGGCATACCTGTCGTTGTCCTTGTCGGGAGTTGTGAAGAACTTCTGATCGTGGTTGTAATGCCTGCTGTAGTGGAGGGCATCCCCTGCCGTGCCGCTATAGCCGTGAACGCTCAGACGGTACTTCAGGTACTCGTTGGCCACGTAGAAATGTTGGTATTTGGCATACTCTTTGATACCATTGAAATCTTCAAGGTCAATTCTCAGTTGCATTTCCTGGCTCTTTGTCAGGAGGTGAATTTTGTCGTTCCCCAGCCAAAACTCCCTGCTGAGGTTTCCAAAGCCGTGTTTGTAGTCATTCCATGTTCTGTTAAAGTTAGTGCTGCCGTCCTGACGCCGCTGCAGCACCGTCCAGCCGCCTCCTTGTGTTTCCATGTCACAGTAGACTTGGAAACTGCTGTTTCTGGGGTCAGGGGTAATGTGGTAGATCCCACTACTCCGTCTGCCTGCTGCATAATGGTCAGCACAGTCTCTCTGCATTACTTGTATAACTGGTGGAAAAACAGACAGTGTTGGAACAAACATAGTAGCAATTTTAAAACAAAAGCAAAGTTTTTATCCAGACTGAAGTGGCCTACAGCACATACTAAACCCTGTCCAGACTCTGTTGTGCTGTGCTTCATATAGTCTTTTTTTTCTTACCAAGGGCATTATTTATGCAGTTTTGGTTAAATAAGAAAAGTCACATATTAATTAAGGCTGTGCATTACATTGCCACGATTTTGGACTTGTATTGCATCTGCTTTTAGTACAGCTAATGAGTCAAATCCAAAAAAGCTGTTTGGAAGAGATATAAGCATAAGTTCAGTCTTTTGGACTAGGGGAACTTCTAGATAGGAAACGGTGTTACAGCAATTTCAGACCTAGGGACAAAAAAATTATCATTTTCTTTTTTTCCATAAAGTTTACTCTGTAGTAGATATCACCTAGGACTTCTGCATCAGGTGGCTGTCCAGAAATCATTATTATTTTCATTATTATTATTATTTGTATCAAAACTGGCTAATTAAGGGGCACTTTGTTGGCGTTCACTTTTCTCCTTTTCTCTATCCTTTTCACCCTTTCCTCACCTCCAATAAATTCACACTAATGTCTTCAGTCCACATTTCTAATGCTTAATGTTTACAGGCTTTCTCCTTTTACTTTTATGTTTCAGTGTATACCATCATGCTATGTCTATTACTCAAATCGTCATCTGGCAGTATGTCAGAGAAAAAGCTCTGTCCATATGCGAATGACTTTAAGCTAGCTGTTGTTCATTAGCCACTATTTGATTCACTACTGACTACATCATTAGGAATTTTTCATGTGTTAATATTAAAATAATTTAGGAAACAGGAAGAATGTTGTAGAATTGTCTCATCTATTGTAGTAACGCTGCGATTCATAGAAGGATGAAGCTGGAAAAGTGATGTGCTTTCCTGTGTATGTGGCATTGCTGGCCTTAAAGTAAGGGAAAAAGTTTAGTATCTACCGTTAACACAGTTTTTCCCCTCCTCAGTGATATGTGTTATTCGGAAGAAAAATACCCCCAGGTGTTTCCTGCAGAGTAAAAATCCATTTTTGATCCACTAAGTTAGTAATGACATTGTGTTCCACAGCTTTCAGAACACATTGTAGTATAATTCCATGCTCCTAAACAGTGATAGAGACCTCTCACAAGTTCTGAGTCTAGTCAAAACCATTTTGACAATGTTCCATTCTACTGTAGATTTGAGTTAAGGAGCATGTTCATTTGCAGACTTCAGTTTAATATTTTTCCAGAAAAAGTTACACAATTAAACTACTACTTCTTGAAGGAGAGAAGTGTTCTCAGGTTGCAACAGGGGATGAGACTCAGAACTCCTTGTTTGCTGGTACAGAAAATTGACCATTGATGAAAACTTAAAGAATAGCAAACAGAGGCTTAAAAAACAAACCAAAGTCCACAATAAATTCTCATTTATTTCACTGAACTTTGTGTACATCTTTAGTGGACTGAGTTTCTGAGCAGATACTGACAGAGAACATTCATTTCAACCAAAATGCATTTTGTAAACCAATTAATCTCCTGTTTAAATAAAGCCATGCTATTACTTTCAGTAGAAGCAGGACTAACTCCTGTATGGGAAAAAGTTGTAGCTGTCATCCTTGCTAGTTTCCGTAGTACCTGTATTACTGCTACAAACACTTCTAGACATCAGTTGCTGTAAAATGTAAGGAACATCTACATGATCATATGTTATGAGCAGTACCCAACATTGCAATAGATGAGGGAGAAATATCTGAAGTGAATTTAGTCCACCATGAAGTACTGTACTTGAATTTGATTCATTGCCCATTATCAATACACCAGATATCATGCATTCTTTCGGTGAGTGTTTTATATCTGAATTATAGTAATTGATTTATACTGATTTATATCTGATTGAAGCTGATTGTTGATACAGTGAAGGCATTACCTCTGTTATTATTCTTTTGCTCTTTTCATGCTTTTGAGAATTTCAGCTGTGTACACACCATACCACCTGCAGAGCCTTCAGTTTTCAATATGGTTAGAAAGAAGAGCAGTTTTATTTTGAACTTGAATGCTAAGGAACAGGGGCTCAAAAACTGTAACTCATTCCGTTATTTCTCTGCTTTGTCTGTAGAGAGCCCTGTCTTCACATGTATTGTATCTAAGTGTTACAATACACATATAATCTTGTGGATAGTTATTGTTCACAAAATTCTTACATGTAGTATAAAAACTTTATGACTTCAAAAAAAATACTGTAGTCTTACTTTAATAACAGTGAACACAGAAAAGAAATTTGGTTCTATTTTCTGTTTTAATTAGGATAGGTAAAAAGCAAAAGAAAAAGCATTTGTCAGTGATAAGACATGTTTTCTATTTTATATTGGCTTCATACTAAAAGTTTAGCATTTAAAGTGATTATGTATTTGTTACCCACTTGAGTAGTACTGTTAATAAGCTTTTTTAGCCAAGCCTTTCAGATACTCCCTGTGATGTTCGAAAAATTATTTTATTATCCATCTCTTAAAAACTAAGCATTTTACTAGTTCCACTTGATATTTAGTAATGACTTGCAGACCATTTCAGACTGTTTCCATTGAAAAAAACCATGCAGTTTTATAAGGCGTACCTAAAGAGGAAATTTCTTTAAAGAGGAAGGCATCCAAAGAGAAAATTCATTTATTTCACTGAAGTTTGATATCCTAAGTGAAGGGTGTAAAATAATATCTTCATTTTTCATGTTTACTTATTAAAATGCAAAAAGAGTCCTCTAAAAACGTGTGGTTTAAGTCCCATGATAAGGTCCAACCCCAGCAGGAACTGAACACACCTGCAGCTCTCAGTAACCCTCTAGTGGCAGCTGAAATGTTGTACAGATGTACAAATAAGCCGTAAAAGGGCAAATACTTAAAAGCACAGCTACTTGCTTAGCATATATTTAAATTCCTTTACCTAATATTTGTAAAATGCACAGAAAGCTTATACAGGCATTAAGAAGTAACAGATTACATACCAGGTTGTGGCTGCATTGCTGGGCATTGAGAAGAACATTTGTTATCGAGGCTGTTCACAACAAACGTCAAATTGGCAACTTTGCTGTCAACGTAGTGTTCTACATTGTTCATATTCACGAGGCTCATCTTCTCTAAACGACCCTGCAGTGTCTGGATCTGGTTCTTTGCATTTTTCAAACTGACTGCCATTCTGTTCACTTTGCTTTGCAGCTCCTTTACTCTGTTATCTTGGATCTCAATGTTTTCTGCTGGAGTTTCTGCATTAGGTGGCAGGAATTCATTACTGCTGTCTCTTTCTTGGTTGTCATCTGCCTGCAGCTTGCAGTCTTGGCAACACTTCTTCAGCTTGTTTACTGCTTCTTTAAGGGTCTGTACTTCTTTTAGCGTCTTCTCAATCAGTCTGAATTGTCTGGGTAACTGGATGGTCATTGGCGGCAGATTTATCTGATACGGACAATCCTCTCCTTCATCACAGTTCCCATTAGTTTTGAGCTTTATAGGACAAGTGCCAGTAATTTTTGCTTCCTTAGCATCCTTTTCATCTTCTAAGATAACTGCAAAGACATTTGTTAAAGCCAGGAGTACTGTCTTAAGCAAGACTAAGTAAACAAGCTGCTTCATCTTCGCAGAGAAACCAGCAGTATGAGGAAGTATGCAAAAGTGGAACAACTTTATAAGGGCAGCTTGAAGCCTGTGAGTTATCAGACAGCCTGCACTGTTCTCAGAAATGGGTGGGAGTGCTTGCATCACGAGTGATATTAATAGCAGAGCGAAGTAGGTAGTGCTTGGCAAAAGCAGCATGTTTCAGTGATTATTCCTGACTCAGAACTTGTGTGTGTAGGCAGAATGATGAAATGCATGTGTGCTGATCATTTGTGCAGTTTAATTTAATTTCTTTTTGTGCATGAATTTTTTGGGAGGGGGAAAAATTGCTTAGCTCTGTGTCATAATAGTCTTCTAACATCTTCTTCTTAACATACGAGTTTGAAAACCAGACTCTAGTTCTACTGCAGCAGGTGGAGAAGGTGAAAATTAACCCCTTGTCCAGTCTGAGCTTTATTACAACGATAGCTTCACTCACATTGAGTCCCTTTCTTCCTTAACTTTTTTTTTTTTTTAATTGAATAAACGAACTCGTGAAAATTATTTAAATACCACAGCATGTTGAAACACATTTAGTTTTGGTTCCAAGCATTTTTCAATATCGAGTCACTAAGGAAAGAGGATAAGCAGCTCTTTTTTGCTATTTTGCCTAGCACTGTTTAGGGTAGTTGTCTGGAATATCCATCATTTATATGGGACATCACAGTTAAAATTTGTTGTTATCTGTTTCTGAGAACTGCTTATTGAACCTTTCTAAGCAAGAACAAGGGAACTTAGGTCCCACCCCACCCTACCCCCTGCTCATACTTGGGATCCTATCTGCTGGAGTAGTTGTCCAGAAAACCCAAAGCAAAGCCTGGTGTTCTGACTGATACCCCTAATGCTAAACCTAAAGCCAGGCTGGGAGCTAAGGAAGGAGCTCTGATGGGCTCATCAGTCTGAAGGATTCCTTTCTGTGTTCCTGCTTTCCTTCTCTTTTATTGTGCCTTGTATCAACTTCAAGAGTTAATCATGTACTTTGCATGGTGAATCAAAACAAACAGAGTGCTTCAGCGGTAGGTGACAGGTTTCACATAACTTCCTCATTTCTGTTCTACAGCCACCTTTACCATTCTCACGCGGTGCTTATGCAGTTTTCCTTGTGCCTCAGAGCAAGGCTGAATGGACATGTCTTTGTGCTGTCAAGAGCCAAATAACTTGCATGAGTAAAGGATAGTTACACCAGTTCTTGTCTAATTACTCCAATCTAAATGATTTATTTCCCTAAACCCTATTTGAAATTGCTCATACTACTGATTAAACATTAAACAGACATTAGTCACACACATAACTCCAGAAGTTCATGATCTCTGGAATGTTACTAGTTTTTATAGAAGCTACATGCAAATATTGACAATACAGGAGGGAGGCTTGGTTAAAAAGAAAAAAAAAAAATATCCACAACAACTAGATATCTAACTTCATGCCACAATTCCTTCTGTTTTCTACATAGTGCAGTTATTTCGGCTCTCTGCTAGGAGATGGGCTTTGAATCTGTCTTTCTCCAGTTCCCCAAGCAGCGAGGGGAAAGCCCTGGACAGCAGTGTGGGTGTAAGACATTGCCATCATTTTGATTTTGTTAAAGATGCAGCAAATAGAAATGAAACTGAAATGTATGTAACTGTTGATGAAATGAAGGATTTTGATTGGTGAATAAAATTTTAAAAATTTTAAATTTTTATTTGCTTGATATGAACCTATATTTTTTTTCTGTCAGACTAAAATCAGCTGTTTACAGAGTCTTGTCCTCCTGTATGGCTGCTATTGCCAAACTGAGGAAAGCTATACCAGCCTTTTTTGAGGAGCTTTGGAAATACAATAAAGTTCGTAAATACTTGTCATTTGGTAAGCCATGTTTCTCTCACAATATGTTCATTCAGTTTACAATGAGTTCTGCTCTCAGCTGTGTGACCTAAGACTAGACAAACTTCTGTATCTGTAAACTTGATAATAATTACATTTGGCAGGCTGCACCTTATGGATTGCCTTGAAATGTCTAAACACATATCAAGTACTATTTGAGAACTATTGTGCTGCATTGAAAGTGTGATCAGGACTGAGTGATTTCAGGAAGGGTGGAAATTTCTAGCAATGTTGAATGCCAAAGAAAATAAATTTCAAATAATAACGTGTTGTATCTAGGCCTTTCAAACATCCCAACATGTTTTGGGATGATTCCTTCCTCCTTTGGATGTCATTTTTGCAACCTTGAGATGCTCTGCTGTCATCCTGACTTTTTATTATCTCGATGTTCTGCTGCTATGTTATCGTCTGTCTGGAGTCTGAAAGACTCATTTGTCCACCAGATATCTGTATGCTTCTCCTGCCTGGAGAAGTCTTGTGATCGCGTCTTTCTTCCCATTCTGTCAGGGAATGTCGATTCCCAACAATTTGACTGGCCTCTGTTCTTCCTTTGGGAACACAAAGTACTGTGCCACAGCCTGTTTTGTGCTCCATGCCTCTTATTGTCCTTGAGATAAACGAAGCAAACCTTCCAAACTGAGATTTTCAGAAGTCCTTGCCCTTAGAAGTATTGCTGATCTTACACTGTAAGATGCTGAAGTAGCTGAAGCAATGTCAGAAGTAAATAATGGCAGAAATACAGACCAGATGAAAACTGGGAACTGCGGAGTTTATTTATAAATGTGTTTCTTCCCAGATGGGGCTTTTCCTGATCCCTAGAGTGTTCTGTACAATAATTACAACCTCAAGTAGTTAAGCAATCACAAAATCCAAAAAACAATCGTTAAGACAGTTAGATCCAACTGTGTATGGATCTAACTGGGAAACAGCTGATGACCACAAGTAAGAATTTTCTATCAAGGTCTTTTGTTTGATTAAAAGGTCTCTTTCTTGTAGCTTTTAATTCCTTTTACTTTTCTATGATTCTATGATTCCTTTCGAGAATTTATTTCTCCTCCTGTGGACTGAAAAGAGATCTTAATCTTACAGACATATCTTCCTAAAGATAAAGAAAATAACCAAAAGATCATGATATTTTTAACTTTTATTGAAGATTTAAATTGCATTCCCAGAGCTACCCAGTGGCTGCAAGGTTAAAGAAGTAATATATTTTGGTTTTACAAACTTGTCTTACTTAGGACTGTTTACTCAATGTTTATCAAAAGTAACATAACCCATTTCCCATGATTTTCTAGAGCAAGTTTCTTTTTTCTGGCATATCATAGAATGTAGGTCAAATAGAGAACAAGAAAGACTGAAGGCAGATGTTCATTTAAATGGTGACTAAGACAATTTACAACACTACAGCTTGCCATCAGTTTGATTTCTGGCATTGTGCTGGGAGTTCGCATCTCCTGCAGCAGAGTTGCTGCAAAATGCCCAGATTTGTTTAAGCAGTTAGAATGGCAGGTGTGAACAAACCTAAAGCACATCTGAGTTCCTTCACATAGACTACTTTGGTAGCAGAGGTGAGATTTGTTGAGTTAACTTCTGTAGTAATATTTTGATTTTTTTTTTTTTTTCTGATTTCAGTTGTTCTGTGGTAGCAGGATATTGAGAAAGAGGATGAAAAGTAGTAAAATTAATCTTCAGTTTTTCCCAAAGTGTAGGATATATGCCAGAACTCCACACTAGAAACAAATTCTGATTTAGGATTATTTTTGATTGTTTTCTCTTTCAATTCAGTAGTCATTCTTCATGAAAGTGGTCTTTATGCTGTCCACTGCATACAGTGCTCTGTGTTCAACTTCCTCATGTGTCTAGGAGAACAAATCACAGCACATAAAGGCAGACAGTCCTATTCGTTTGATCTTAATTTTTAATATGTTTATTCAGATACAGATTATATAGAACTAGTAGCCACATGTATTTCCTACCTGTTTAAATTGGTCTTTGTTTTGCGTATAAACTCTGGTAACAGGCCAAAAGGTGACACTGGCATATAAGTAGTAGATATCATATTTATATAAACAGATGTAAATATAATACATATTACCAAATTCATGTGGTCAGAGAATCTCTCTCCCTCTGTTAAGTCAAGTAGCATATTTGTAAAGAAGGAAACACCATGAAACTAAGTTCCTGTATCTTCTGTTTCTTCCACAATATCTGAAAACTGCCTGTTCAAAATCTAGAGTTCACTGCTGAACATTTTCATTTACCTTTATCTTCTCCCTGCTACATCCTTTCAGGAAAGTTCCTTTTTCATTGCTGCAAAACTCTGCCCCAATAAAACCAGCTGGTGTAAGACTACTGGATACTTGGCATGCTTCTCTCAAGATTCATGGCCAAGCAGGCAAGAAAGCTGTCTCGTTTCCTGAAACGCCGCTCTTACCAGTCTCGTATCCCTCCTTCTACTGAGCCAAGTGAGACACAATTGACTACCGGATGCAATGTTTTCTGATCCATTGTATCATCTTGATGGTGGCTAATTGTGACGTTTTCCATGCTGGGACTGCTTTCTTCCATGAACTGGGGTACAAATTACTGTTATGAATTATGCCTTGGGAAAGAATTCCCAGGAATTAGTTTTCCTAATTATGTTTTAGTTTTAGAAAATATTTCAGCAATTTTTTCATGAAAGAATGTCTGGCTGATCCGACTGTGATTTAAATAATAGCAAAGTTGTAGAAATCCTGTATAAGGCAGTGTAGTGCTTTATCTACCATAACTGGGTATATTAATGTATTTAATGTATGCCTTTACATCATCCCCACTCTCAATGTTTGGTTTATGCAGCATCATTCCTTTTAAAGGAGATTATATTTACTTATAAATGTGATTTTATACAAAAGTACTTTTTATCTTTTTAAAAGCTCATTACAAACATCAGGAGAGAATAGAAAGGTAGTTTGAAGTGTTTGAATTGGAAATTATATCCATGGAAAACATCAGGAAGTTAAAAATTGAGCTTTTAAAACTTTGAAGCTAGCCCTGCTTTGAGCAGGATGTTGGGCTAAATGGCATCCAGAGGTTCATCCTGGCTTTAGTTTTCTTATGATTCTGCTCCTTTCAAAATAATAAAAAGATTGAAATAATTGCTGTAATTCCTTAACACTTAAGCTTCACAACTGACCTGGAGTATAAGTGGAGAGAATCTACCCTATATCCCAGCTGGACACATTACACTGTTTCCTCTGGCTGGAAAACCATTACTTAATGCAGTCTGATTTGAAAAGAGCTTGATCTTGACCTTGTGTTACAAAAGAATGCCTGAGGTGGAAATACTAGCTTAGTTACAAGGGAGCTGGATTGGGATTTATCAAAATTAGGTGAGAATTTCTTCAAACATCTTCCAATCCTAAACTGAACCAAATTTTACTGCTATAAAAAGGCAATTTGGTAAGTAGAACCAGTCTTATTCACATTAGCCTTTAGCTATGTTCCTAGTAAACCATAATGATATTTATTTGTCAACGGCAATTAGAGTTTAGTTGGTTTTGGATCTGAATGATTTAGGACTCATTCCTTATCCAAAGGTGGTGTGAACTGTCTTCATGACTGATTCCAGAAGCTGTGGATGCCCCCTCCCTGGAACTGTTCAAGGCCAGGCTGGATGGGGCTCTGAGCAACCTGGTCTAGTGGGAGGTGTCCCTGCCCAAGGCAGGGGGGTTGGAACTAGAAGATCTTTAAGGTCCCTTCCAACACAAACCATTCTATGATTCTATGTCTTGTGATATTGAAGTCCATACTTCAAAACCTGTGTCAAAAGAGGTGAAGAATGTAAAAGTTGTCCTGAGTATAGTTTAGGAAATCCAATGAAATTGTCACAGAAGTCCTTATAATCTCTGTATTCTCTGATATCAGGACTGATAGTTTTTAGAGTAGTTTTCTTCTATTGCCACAAAGGTGACAAATAATACTGGAATTGTTTTTTAACTGTTATTCCTTGAACTAATGAGAAGTCATGGAAATTCTCAGAAACTGAGAACGATGTAAGATATTCTGTTCAGCCATTTGGAAGCCAAGTTATTATACTGAATTTTTCTTCCTTTTATTGTTAGCACATCAATCTCAGATGCTCCTTCTTTTCCATTTCTGTGTAGACAGTGGTGCAAGTTCAAGCTGAGCTTCGCTCTGCACTGTTGGACAAAAGTACAAGATTGGTAATGAATCTTCCCTGAGTTATGGACTGAACCTGAGCAGAAAGCTACAGGTCACCTAGTGTGTTGTCATGGGTCCAAGCTTTTGTCTAAATTGTTTGGAGGTATCAGAAACAGACAAGTTAAGCACTAGTAAACACCCCAAGCTCTCATAGAGGATGAAATGGTTTCTCTGGAGACTGTTAGCCAGCGTTGTAGATAGAGATTCAAGAGTCATAGCATGAATTCAGCATGCTTGTACCTGTTCTCCCCCTGCAATGTAGACACGACCTCTGAAAAGTCAATGGGAGACAGTGCTGCTTTGTCCCCACACTAAGAAACACTTCAGCTGTATAGTAAGTGTCAAAACAGTGTGGACATAATGGGAATTTGATGGAGATACAGAGCTTTCTGTTCGAAGTGGAACATTTGTCCTTTTTCTTTTCTAAATGTTTAAACTTTTAAATATTAAAAGAGCTAAGAAAAGCTCTTCAAATAAACAACAACTTAGAGAATTCCAAACCTCCCACAGCAGACTGGCAAGGAGAGCCATTTGCCAGGTGGCTAATACTATACTGAAAACCTATGTATACACAAACCATAAAATACATTAATCCCTGGATATTTTTCCGTTGTCTCATATTATAAGACAAAAGACTTGTCTGAGGAGACCTTTCAGATGTTTGAAATTAAATGTATACATATATATAAAGCATTGGATTATTTTATGTAATAAAATAACAGTAAGAGTAGTCACAATGTCTTGCTATAACCAAACAACTTACAGCTTAGAATGAAGAGATGGAAAGTGGTTTTGCCCTGTTAGAGCTTAGAATATGTTCTAGTTATTTTGCAGTATCTACAGCCTTAATTCGAAACATGTGTTGGCTCTATCATTTCTCTGAAATGCAGAGCTTTCAGGAAATACTGAAACTAAGTCTTTTCTAGGAAGCTTTCAAATAGCTCACTTTCTTAATGGTTATGAGTAATTGATATTAATCACTGTTGTCTTGATGATCAATATATTTAGCTTCCATGATTTACTTGATGCATTATTTTTTCAAGAGCATGCAAGGAATTAGATCAATATTCAGATTGCAGAATCGTCTTAAGTTTAAAATGTGGCTTAGTTTTATTTATAGAGTTCTGAAAGAAGTTTAAAACTCTTGAAATTCATAAATTGGAAAGTCAAAGTTCTTACAGTTCTTACTTATATCATATTGGGGTTACAGAAAATTTGTTTTGAAATCACACATGAGTTTCTTGGTGTATTGCTTTGAGCTGAAAGTCGAAAAGCATTGAATATAATCTGTTAAAAATGAGAAATTTATAGTGGGGAGGTGCTAATGTATTTAGGGGTGGATTTCTCTAGTTTTTCTTGCATGGAAGAGTACCTTATTTATCAGATGGGTCATCCCCTTTCTATTGTTTTATTTCCCATTCTTATCCTGACATCTCTTTCTTATCAACATCTACATTCACCTGCTGCCTCAGAAAAAACACTGTAGTCCCATGTCCAGGGGCTAGTGGACCTGAAGTCAAGCTGAAAGCATACACAAGAACTCCCTTGGATCCTGTGTAATCTCAGATTGTGCTCACTTTTTCTTCGAGTTTTCTGCAAGAGATGCTCAGGAGAGCTCTGATGGGAAGCTGTTGTTAGAAAGCAAATATGAACTTATTACCTACGAAGGATATAGGAAAGAGTTATGGAGGTGTACAGAACACCTATTTAAGCATAAGTATTTGTGTTATTTGAGCATAAGTATTCTCTTGTTTTTCTCATGGATTCCTGTACAGAAAAGGTTCCTGCAATTTTCAGCAGAATCTTCTTCCACAGTCTTTATCACAGGATGGGATTCTGCAGAACTAGCAGTACTATTATTTCATGGGATTCACTGACTGAAGGAAATAAATTTGTTTGTTTTTATTTTGTTCTGTTTTGTTTTTCTGTTAGAAAAGCGAAGCTTCAGATAGCAAGGTAACATTAAAAAATGTAACAAAGAAAATTACACTCAGTGGTGTGTAACTTTAATTAGTTAGATATAAGTAAAGTAAAAAGAAAAGGTGACAGTATAGAATTAACATTACAGGAAACTGAAATTAAAAGCAAAACATACAAGTAAATCCAGTAATAAGATGCATACTTTTGTACTTTTTATGTAGTTACATTTATGAGAGTAGAGGGAAAACAGCAAAAAGAAGTTTCCAGGCAACTACCTACTAGCAGTCAATTCTTCATCCAACTTTCCAATAATTCTCCATTTAGATAAGGAAAGTTTATTTTAGTTTACCCAGTTGATCTAAAGAATTTGGGTGTTTTTAAAGACATGTGAGGTCCCCATTCATTGTATAATGAAAAAGAAAAGCTGAGAAAAGGCAAATACAGTTTAGAATAACTGACGTGGACAGAGACTGGAAGACTCAACAATTTCAGAGTATTTACCTGACTGTGTGCCAAACTCGAGACTTAAGATTCACCCTTGCCAGTATAACCAAGTGATCTCAGTTCTTTCCAGAGCATTGCAGCTAACACAGGACTGAAAAAAGACATCTTCAATTGTCATTCACAATCTCTTTTTCTTTTTTCGCCTCAATACTCCAGCTTCTCACTCGTTCTGTTCCTTGTTTTCAATGTAGACCATTATTAATCCAACAGAAGACAGCTACTATTTTACTTAACTCATCAATGGGAGACAGTACAAGCAGGAGACTGAGCTGTGAGTGCATGTTAGGGGTGGGGGAATGAACCATAACTTCTTGTTTAAACGTGGGACTTCAGTCTTGTGTGCAGCTTTTTTTTTTTTTTTTAAACATAAAAGTGGTTAATAGAGATCCAACAGACCTGAAGAAAATTATCACAAACCTTCATTTAGAAATGTTTGTGTGTGTGGAGGTGTAAACACCATTGGCTATTTTATCATTAGTGGTTTTATTTGTGTATTCTTGAATGACTTTCTTGAACTAACTTGTAAGCTTACTTACCTAAGGCTGAAACCTGCAAACTTACCTGCAGTCACCACAGAATCAAAGAATGGCTTGGGTTGGAAGGGACCTCAGAGATCATCTAGTTCCAGCCCCCTGCCGTGGACAGGGCTGCCAGCCACTAGCTCACTAGATCAAACTGCCCAGGAACCCATCCAGCCTGGCCTTGAACACAGCCAGGGATGGGGCAGCCACAACTTCTCTGGGCAGCCTGTGCCAGCGCCTCACCACTCTCTCAGGGAAGAATTTCTTCCTGATGTCCAACCTAAACCTCCCCTCTTTCAGTTTTTGTCCATTCCCCCTTGACCTACCATTACCTACCTGCATAAAAAGAGATATTCCACCTACACCCATAGCCAACATCAGTTAGCAATAGATAAACAAAATTGTTATAATTTGTCTATATTGCAATTTAAGAATTAATATGTCACTTATCCTGTGCTAAAACATGCTTTTTATGATAGTAAAGACAAAGGTGTCCCTAATTCATATTAGACAGTCTCAAAGGAAAATATGACTCATCCTTTGTGAATTTTCAAAAATAGAAGTAAAAAGAAATATTTATGAATTCGAGTTCCAATTTAGATTGCAATATTTAGAAAAAAAGAAAAATAAAAGAAAGAAATCTAATGCTCAACTTGAGTAATAAAGCTGTAGAAATGTTTTATATTATGGCATCTGGCTACAAGCATGTTTATACACTTCTCTGAGATCCAAATGCAAAACCTGTAGTTTAGAGAGGTAACTGGCATTCAGAAATTCAATACATGGATTTAATATCCCTGGTTGGCTTTTTTACTGTTTACATCAGCATAAGTCTTACACAAAATACTGCTTTACAGGCCCTGTTAGAAATATTTTCCATGTCTCTGATTTCAGAATAGAATGTCCATGCTCCAAGGAAAGGAAGACTATTTACACAAAATTAACAGGCAGATAAAAGTATGTCAGGACTCATGGCAGTGTTCTTGGGCAAACTCTATAAAACGAGGTTACATGGAACATGTTTTTCTTTCAGAAAAAAATGGCATTCAGCTAAGAATTGCTGAGAATTTTGCAAACTGTTCTTTCTTGCAATATATTACAAAATGTTCTTTGATATTGATGTATGTGTACCAAGTTTTTTCCTTCCACAGTTACGTTATCTGTGCAATCTGTAAAAATAAAATAGTGGAATTTCTTCTTCAATTTTATGCAGAGATAGGTAACAATTCCTAGTATAAGTTAATGGGGTTTGTGAAGCAAGGAAATCTTTCAGATTTATTTCAATTGTTCTGAACTTTGTCAACAGTGTACTTCTTACAGTTGACAATGTAACAATGTCAAACAAAAAAATGATTGTTCAATGTAAATTGAACAATCAGTTCAGAGCTTTAAATTTTAGCTAAATTAGTCTAATTTTTTTTTCACTGTCAATATTTATATTATCTTTACAAGATACATTTTTTTAAAGTTAAATAGAAAGAGAATGCCCATTGTATTATATCTACCAGTTGGGACAAAATCCACTGTAAGCACAGACATGTAAAATCAGTGATATGACTTAATTTCTAATTCCAACAGTTTCTTCTAAAAGAATGTAAGCAAAAAAGCAAAAGGCAAATTTCTATATGTTTTGATTTGAAGGATGTGTGGTAGGACTCGAATGTTTCAGCCATTAGCTAAGGAAATAATACTCACTCTTGCAAATATCCTATTTAAGTCAGTTTATATGAGTAAAAAATTATCCTCATGAGTAAAGATTTGTTCTGGATCATTGCCCTTAGATTATGTCTTTCTCCATGATATTCTGATTGCTAAAGAGCAACTCCGTAGATTATATTGTTCTCCACCATAAGATGTTTCCCTTATAAACCAAAATGTAGGAAAGGTATGTGATAAGATGACCTGGAATGGAATGTTGGGGGCAGAAACATGGCCCCATGGAAGGAGACATGCAAGGTCTGTGGTTACAAGCCAAGAAGGACAAATGTGTTTTTATCCATACTATGGACCAACGAGTAAAATATTCTGAAAATAAACTATGCAGAAAAAAAAGATGTTAGAATAGTTACTGTGCTTTAAAATTTATAAAATTTGAACTTTATCTGAATCCAAGATTGTTTTCAACTGAAGTTAAACCCAATAAATGGATCTCGTCATTGGGTAAATCCAGTCCTTAGCACCAGAAGCATATGACAAAAAAACAGCGGAATAAGCAGTAATTTGAGATCATACTCAAATAAGGAGATTTAACAGGGAAAATACTTTCCTGAGAAAGAGAAAACAGTTTGATAGGAGCGCTTAATGAGAAGTGAGTTGACTCTAGGCCATGTTCTAAAATTCTGTTGGTTAAATGAAGGTAATCTGCCTTTGTGCTATTCCTGTTACTCGATAGCAAATCCCTTATAAAATTCCATAATGAAGGGTAAAGTTACATGAGTTTTGTGTACACATAGACATTATCTTTTTTTCCCCCAAATTTTAAATTAAACTCCTTGTTTGAAGTAGGCAGTCTGTTACTTTATGGCATTTATCATGAGTTTCTAAAGAAAAAATTACAGGTTTTCAGTCAGACTAGCAAGGTAATGAACACATTACTTCGGCATCTCACATTAATTGTAGGAAACATGGTGAAAATCCAGTCCTAAAGCAGTTAAGAACACTAAGGCTGGCCTAGAAGAGGTGCACTTAGGTACAAAGTGGCTGAGCTGTCTTTCATGATGATATCCGTATTTATGTTTGGGTTTCAGCATTGCATTCATGTGTTAGGACTTTAACTCATCCTTGGTTATGCCAGTGGCATCCACCTGTGGTCGGCAGAACTAATCTGTGGCTTTGCAGCTATTTTTTCTATACCCCATGGCAACAGTTTAGTACAATGTGTACACCCTTCATGTTTATGCACTATATACCAAAAATAAAATCCTTCTGCCTCAGCCTTTCAGCCTCCTTGTTGCCTGCTCGTGCTGTTGCCATTAAGCTGGAGGATGTCCATGGCCACAAGAGGAGCTTTGCTTCAGGGCTGTTAGTTGCCTTTTCAGATAAAGGGACAAACAATTTATTAGCCCTATTTCCATACTAGGAACCAAAGTCATCTCAGATGAAAAGCTGCTTACTTCTTGGCCATTTGATGGCAAACATGGATTCTATCTTTTGCACTGTCCATTGAAAGGTGGCTCTAATAAGGGGCTATCTTCATTACTGGTTGTGAAAAGCCTACTGTGCATAACCATAGTTCCAGGTCTAAGCAGGTACCCACTGTTATTCCAGGCTTATCCCTACTTTTGTTACCAATAGGCGATGGATTCTCGGTCTGGAAACCTGCTGTTCATAAGCATGATAGAAATGTGTAAGGAAAACCGCTACAACTACTATCTCCACCCTAGGCACTCAGTGAATTGTTGGGAGCATCCTCTGCCTCAGCTAGCATAGCTTCTGAGGCTCACCTCATTTACACATCACCAACTATCACATATGTGAGAAAAGCAGACTTGAAGACAATCTACATCCATATATCAGGGACATCATCCTTCATCTGGTTTTATCACCACAAATACAATTTTTCTGCAATTGGCTCACACTTTTCCTCCCTTCTTCCACAACTATTTCTTCTCCTCAAGTTGTTGCTTCTTTCCTTTCTTTCTTTCCCTCCTGGCTTCCCAAGAATCTTGGAGAAAACAATGTTCTGAACTTCAGTAAAAAATCCTTGGATCCCAGATAAAGTTGCAGTAACAGAAACTGTACGGTGATGATACTTCTCACAAGTATCATGCCATTTTGCATGCTGGTTATGCTATCCAAACAGCCTGCCTTCAGTGTTTTTCAAGGCTAGGTGTCTTCACACTGTGCAGGACCAGCCTTATTGGAATAAACACCTTACCTCTGAACTGAACTGTGAAATTAAGTGTAAGATATGTAGGAAGCTTATGCATGTAAAGGAGAAGGCACAAACTCAATGATAAGTAAGGTTATTTTTGCGGAGACATTGTCAAAAATGACCTAGGTCTGCAGTAAGAAGCTAAGCAGGGAGAAAAATTGGAACTCATTGGTATAGATATGATGAACATTGGGAAAGGCCAATCGTGAGATACCACCCAAACAGGACGCTGATACTTCCATGTAAGACTAAGAAATATGGAGGTAGAAATAGGGAAATATTTACTTTCATGCAGAAGAACTAGTTAGTAATGTGAACTTAAGTAAACAGCATCTTTAGCTCATAGAAGATGCCAAAATAAATATCTGAGAGTTGCTTATCTTTAATCTCATGCAAACAAATGAAAACCAGATCTGCTTTCCTTTTCTCAGGGCTGCAGAAATTAAAGATTGTCCTTGTTATCCTGAAATAGTTTGCAGTGAATCTTAAAAAAAAAAAATCAAATTTCTATCAACACAATATATACTTCCTTTGGAATATTCACCTGAGTTCTACTTCCTGAGCATAGGACTAGTTCTGGACAGTTTCTTTTGGGTATTCAAGAAAAAAAGGCATCTACAGAATAAGCCAAATGGCCCTTGCTTCAGCTTGGGCATTTGTGTAGTCCTGAAGGACTAAACAACACAAAGACTGAAGTATGTCTTTTGGCCTTCTCCTATTACAGCACCAGGAGACAAAANACGTTTCTTATTTCAGGAGATCTGCACAACCACATTTTTTTGGCGGGTTTCCATAAAATTGCAGATCTGACTTGCTGCCACAAAAGGCTGGCTGTAAACATAATACAACTTTGACAGAGCCGGATCAGATGGCATTATATTGCTGCTGTGGTCTCTCCCATTGGCAAAATTGGGCTCATAACCTATTTCCTATTTATACAAAGAAGGATTGGCTCATTGGGACACATTACTGCCCCAAAGACATCTGAGGAATCACCCAAGAGATGGATAAGCTGCAGTTCACGCACATGGCTTTTGTAGACAGAGCTGTTTGCTCTTGGTGTTTGCTGGAGGCCTGTGTGGGTACGTAAGGCAGTGTGTTCTGTGGCCTGGGTATTGTCTAGCCTGAGCCAAGCTCCTCTTTTTCATAACCAAAGACTCAACGAACTGAAAAAGATCCAGCTATGGTTATAAAAAGTTGCAGCATAACGAAAATAATAGCGCTTAGCAGATTTCATAACTGTCTGTTTCCCTTCTGTAGCTATTTTCTGCTGGAAAACTCACAGGCTCCAGAGTAGCTGAGCTGAAGGCAAAGTACACCCTGCTGCATGAGACTGTGATAAGGTAGAGTATTTACAGATTCCTACGGATATCTTCTCTTGCTTCTTTGTGAATAGTGGATTAGACAACTTACACTCTGCCTTTATTTACACTTTGAGTAGCCAAAGTACCACATTTTTAAAGTAATTTCCTGGCAATGCTGAAACCTAATTATCACTTAAGTCTTTCTTACAGCTATTTCTTACAGTGTGACAGAGGATAAAAAACAATATTGTTTAATATGAAGATTCAAGGTAATCTGGGGCACTTTAGTGCTTGTTTGGACTATATATATATCTATTTCTAATATGAACATAATAATAGTGGCAATGAAAGGAAATTATTTATCGCCCAAACTGCAATAAATAATACACAAGTTTAACATCAAGATATATTTGAAGATTATGTAGCCAGAATTGTGATATATGAAAAGACTTGAACCCGCTGGGCTGACATATTAGAGAGCAATTGAAGATTATAAAGGCCTGTTTCTCAAGAAGGAAAACAAGGCTCTTGCATTCTACCTCACCAGTGCTCACTGAGCTGAAAGAGAAACCCAGCAGCTCCTGAACCCAATTGATTTTAGCCAGTGTTAATTTGACACCAGTCACTGGCTGGAAAAAAATAGAGTCATGTTTGTTCCTATTTTATTTTGTACATTTTCATAGCATTCTTTTATAGAAAACATTCTTTTATATAAAGACAACTCCTTTGTATTTATAATAAGTTGAATACAGCCTGAGAGAAAACAGAACTGTCTTTCCTCTGGTGCATAAAACTACTGTAAACACCATGCAGCAAAAGCATGAGAATATTAGATGGTAGGTGATGTCCCTCATTCTTTCCATGGCTCTCATAATACATAATTGCCAAACGTCTTCAAGAAGGCCGATAGGAGAGAGTTGGATGTAGCCATGTGTCAAACCAAAACACACGAATACTAATGCTAATTCCCACAGATACACTTCTCTTACTAACGAAAGAAAGCTAGGGAAATCAATTACCAAAAACTCATTGTATTCTCTTCTATATTCTGAGGACTTTCCAGACATTAAAGGTGGGATTCACTTGCCCATATGTTAGCTCTGTAGACATGATCTAGCATCCATTAATGCTCCATAGAAAGAAACGGACGCTTCCTCCTTAAACAGACATCTGCAAGCATCTGTTGTTGTCCAGTGACTGCAAACAGAGTCCTGGTGATAGGGTCAGTATATGTTTATACTGTTGGTCTCAGTCAACTGAGATGGATTCCTGCCCACCCTTGGAAAATGTCAGAGTTCTGAAGGGCAGGAAAAATAATAAAAATCCTAGTGTGTTCATGACTCATGTCATGTTCTTTTCAGCCTGTTCCAAGCAAGACCCTCCGGAAACATTTATAAAGCATTTGTCCTTTTCCTACAATCAAACATTCAAAAGAATCAATACAAATTTTTAATTTTTAGTTCTTCACACTTAAATGTGCAGTACAAGTCTGTGGAGCAAGAACTTACTTTTTCACCTTTGACAGTTGAATTTTATCTTTTTCCTAATTAGTCCCCAAGGCAGAATGTCTTTTGTTTACCAGTGTTGTTATAATGCTCTGTAGAAAGAAATGATGCTGGATGAGGAAGTCTTCAAGCCGTATGTGGTTCTTGCTTTTAGTCAGTGATAGGACCTGAAGGCGTGTCATGAAGCTGTGTCAGGGGAAGTTCAGACTGGGTATTAGAATGGAACAGAACAGAACAGAACAGAACAGAACAGAACAGAATACAATACAATACAATACAATACAATACAATAGTTCAGTTGGAAGGAATCTTCAGAGATAATGTAGTCCAACTGCCTTCAGGGCTAACAAAAAGTTAAAGCATATTAATGACGGCTTTGTCCAAATACATCTTGATCACCTTAAAAGTAAAGAATTTTTTCCTAATGTCCAGTCTGAACCTCCCCTGGTATGTACCATTCCAGTGCCTTCTCCAGGAAAAGGTAACTAGGAAACTCAGGAAAAGGTAGGGCATGGAACAGGCTTCCCAGGGCAGTGGGCACAGCCCCAAGCTGCTGGAGCTCAGGGAGCGTTTGGACCTTGCTGTACAGACACAGGGCCTGGACTTTTGCTTGTCCTGTGTGGGGACAGGATTTGGACTCAATGATCCTTGTAGATCCCTTCCAGTTGGGGATATTCTATGATTCTGAGATTCGACAGTCACATACAATTATCTCAGAGAGCAACCTGAGATTTATGCACAATAAACAGTGTAGATCCCTGTGAGAGTTCTGCCAAACTATTGCAAGCGATCTTTCTGGTATATATTGTAGATTTGTCTAACATGATGAATGCAATTAGTATGTTGGCAGATCTTTTTTAAGGCTGTCGATAGAGTACACAGTTATTAGTGTGTAGTGTGGTCCTTTCCTTAGTGGTAAATACTCCGTTATTTCTTGGTTTCAGTTTTGCTTGAATTGGTATACTGAAAAGCAGAGAGCTGTCACCTCAAACAGTTACATGTTTCTGAACTTCTGTTTGCTGCACTACTAGAACTATGGGATCAGGCTGCCTTTCCTTTCTGGTACTGCCTCACCCATCTGCTTTGCCGTGAGGCTGTACCTGAAGCTTGATTACCTGACCTCATATTTCATCCTTGAAAACCTATTTGGCCCAATTGTGAATTTCATAGAAACAAAGAATGGTTTGGGTTGGAAGGGACCTTTAGAAATCATCTGGTCCAACTCCCCTGCCATGGGGCAGGACATCTCTCACTAGGTTAAAGCCCAGTGAGGAACCTGATACGAATATTCTCATACAACAAGCTGTAAGAAAGTCAGGTAAAGATAGCTCACTGACAGTTTGGGAATCTTGTTTTCTATGTGAAATTATTAATAACTTCACAAATCCTAGAGATGCCACATCAGACTTGGCAAGCATATTTTTGTACTCATGGGATTCTAGATGTGCGCATTTTGTAGATATCCAGTTATTTCTTCATTGGAATTTAAATCTTCATGTGAAAAATACTGTTGGCAACTATAGTGGACAAGATCTGGTCTAGATTTAGCACTCAAATATATATTTTTTAATTGTCTTGAAAAAAATAAATTGTAAGATTTTTTTTTAATGTAAGAACTTACATCTGAAGTAATTTTATGTAAAATTTATATTTCCTGTAAGAATTATGTTTTAATTGTTCATTGTTGCATCCAATTATACATTCCCCCAATGCCAGATTCATTCTTTTTGACTTACTTAAGATCTAACTATTTTATAGCATCTTACATAGATATCTCAATTTATTTTTCAATTAAAATGTTACTATGCAAATACATCAAAACAAGAAGTAAACAAGAAGCAACTTGTTCGTGATAAAGGCACACTCCTGTATCCTGCTAAAGTCTGTGGTTTTCTTACTTTCTGGTTTTAAAAAGGAAGTGGTTATCTAAGTAGAAATGTTACACAAAACAAAACTTTTTCTGCTTAATTTCAGCCATGTTTGTGCAGTATGGTTAGTAGTGTATTTTGTGTTTCATAGTTACCATCTTAGCAATATTCTGTGATGTGATGTGAATTTTTGTTGTTGCTGCTTAGCTGGTAATATACTCACAAATGTCATCTTTGGGCTAGAATTTTTCATAGAGATTCTCAATTTGGGAGATCATAATTTCTTTGTTTAAAAAAAATAAAAAAATGCATTATATTTTTAACTAATAAAGTGCAAGTGATAGAGTTCTTTATTCTTCCACATCATTTGTGACCAAATGTACATTGTGTTGTATAAAACTTATGTCATACAATTGAAAAGGCATAGACAATAATTCCTGCAGCACAAAGTATAGATTTCTATGCTGTGTAAAAAGAATGTCTATGCTGCAGTTCCCTTTAAGACTCTTCCATAATTACCAGCGTATTTTTATATCAGCTTTTAGGATCTGTTACTCATCTATCACAGTGCAGGCTCCCAGACGTTGACAGAATATTACAATTGGTTGTTTCTGTGAAGCCAGAGTTTGGGGTCACAGGCAATAGCAAATAATCAGTCAATTCTACAGGGCTTACAACACGTTTCCGCAGAAGTCCACAAATGTAGTTGCAGCTTGAGTATCACCAAGTGAGCAGCTGCAGCTGCTGGTGGCACTCCAGCAATGGCAGCGTGTGGGTAAGCACTGGGTACATGTGTGCAGGTGTTTGCTACTGACTTAGAGACCTCGCATGGCCCAGACTGGGCCCTGTACTGGTGAATGCCTCCCTGCTATCAGTAACCACACTGGTTTGGATCTAACTCAGGTATACTTACCCAAAATGCAGCAACACCTCTGAACTAAAATGCAAACCTCACTTCAAAGAGTGATAAAACATTCTCTGTTAGAGAGCAAGTCCCTGTCTTGTGCTCTTAAAACAGTAACTTCGGTTGAAAGGGAAGGGGATGCAGAATTTACTCTCTGTGAATGGGAATTTTACTATTGCATTTGTTTAGGATTTTAGCCTTCATACTGGTTTTCATCATCATATTTATCTGCTGTCTCTGCTGTAGAAGGTCGTGTAGGAGAAAACAGGTGTTTTTCTCCCACCAGGAAACATAGATGCCAGATTTTCACTTCAGTCCTTTGCTGCACACTACGTAGTTACTGAAGCTAAGAAGTAGAATGTTGTTTATCCCTTCAGAGTACTGCGGTTATTCAGAATGTCTTCCATATAGTCCACGTGCGTTGAACAACGACCTGAAATCAGGCTCCTCTTAGGATAAAATGAATTGCTGTCTCTTCACTGATTCTAGGAGGTGCTAGACAAGTAACCGAGTCTAACCAACCTTTCATCCGGTGAGGATTAGATGAGACGGGACTAGATATAGAAAACACCTCTCACATAAAATTCCACTGTTCCCATGGGACCACAGAGTGATGCAGCTTTGAACAGACCTCAGGAAGTCTCCGGTCCAACCTCCTGTTCAAGATGGGCACAGCTACCAGATCCGACCAGATTACTCAGGATTTAATCCAGTCTTATCTCCAAAACCTGGCTTTGAATATTAGATAGGTGAAGAAATAGAGATAGAAAGCTTGTGCTTCTTAATGCCTAGTTCTAAGTTTTTCTATTTAATGTAGTTTACAGGAATCTGAGATCCAGCTGTTGCAGGAAGCCAAGCGTCTTAGTGTAGACCTGGAACAACAGCAACATGAACTGGAAAAAGCAGAACAGTTCCCTGAAGGATCTTCCAGTGAAGTCTGCCGAATAAGGCAACAGCTTCTTAGTTGCCAAAACGAGTACAACGCTATTAAAGAAAGAGAGTATGAAATTCAGTTCAGGATAAAATGGTAGGTGATAATGGTCAGTCTCTGCTTATTTTGTCATAGTTTATCTAGAAAGGTTAAAAAAGATAGAATTCTGTCCCCTCTCTGTCTCACATGGGTATACTTCTTGACAGCTATCATTAAGCAAATTGCAACAACATTTCCCTAGTACTAACAATATCAGTGATGGATAAAATTACTCCAGTGTGTGTTGTGTAGATAATTCTGATTTTAGAAGGTTCTGTGGTGTCTGCTGAAACACGGTTTAGGATTTATTGCATTGTATGCTTAATGTTCAGGCAGGTAAAATTTACAGCAACTGTTCTAGTCTAGGACACCTTCAGTACAAATGATTAAAGGGCCTCACAGACCTGGTAACTGGGATTTTATGGAAATGATGTTGTAAATTGACTCAACACTGTTTTTAACATCAGAAGCACAATTCATTCCGATTTTTCTATTCAGTTATTTAAGGGAGCATAAGTATATTTGTACTCTCACAGCTGAAAACTGAGAAATTTGCTCTGAAAGATGTGTGTACTTGACATTTCTATACAAGCAAAAAAAATAAACTCAATATTGCACAGATTTTAATCATCCACACATATGAATGTATTGCATTTGAAGCTTCTATGGTAAAACTACAAACAATATTGTTGTACTTTTAAAATAACGTACCCATAGAGTTGAACTCATATTTTCATTTTGTGGGGTGCTTGCTGATATTACCTGTCTTCAGACCAGCTGTAGTTTAGTTGTTACATAAACCCAAATAAATTACGTCAGCAGCTCAAGAGTTAAAACTAATTTTCTGCAGGGAAGGCAGGGGCACTGTATGAACTGCATAGAACAGATTTTTTGGCAGTTCTTTCTTGACTTTTTTTAAAAGCCAAATGTTTGCTCTAAGAGAGAGAGAAACTTGAGAAGGAAGAAAATTGGGAGTGGGAGAAATAGAGAAATCATCTGGAAAAAATTATTTGCTATGAGATAACTAAGCATCATGAGATTTCCTGAAATAATTATTATTAAACACAGAATTTATTGAAATTTTCAAGCAGCCCAGAAACAGCCTTTCCAAAATTTCATGCTTTTGACCCATTTCCTCTCATACATTACAAACACTTTTCATTGATTTTGCATCACTTTTCCAAAGAAATAATGGTTGTTTGTTGTTTTTTTTTTTTTAATGTTATTTACTCATACACTATTTTTTACCTTTACTCTAAGGGAGATTTCTACATCCTGTTCAAACATGATTTAGGTACTGTTCCAATTACCATTGAATATTTACCTCTGTGATCCCTATGTATGAATTAAGAACCCTATTGTGTCAATTAGAAATACACTTTTTGGGTCAGCAATGCTGTGAAAAATGTTCTTTCACTTTAATCAGAAACTCTGTATTTAGGAATCCTCTGTTGGTCATTCTTCCTTGAACTTCTCCTGCCTCCTCCTGAGCCAATATAAACTTCTGGCACTGCAACACTCTGGGCAATGAGTTCCGCAGATTAACTCCACAAGAACGGCCACCACTTGTCTGTTCTGAGGCTAACTCCTCTGCCTTGACTCCTAGCAGCTTCCTTTCATGCCAGTAGCTGTGTTGGATGGGATCGAACGTCTGATCTCCTATTCACCTTTGATGCTGCAGGATGCTTTGATAGATCTCTGTTGTATTCCCCTCGCCTTTGTCAGCTTTCTGAAGTTGTTATTTATCTGTTATTTAGTTGTTTCTTGTTTGGCATCGGTTCCATGTCTGGTGACAGCACGGGTCTTGTGCTTGCTGTGAGGTTGGAGTGAGGAGGATGTGCCTCGGCTATGCGTGGATTTGCTCCCTGGGAGAGAAGGTAGAGAGATGAGGGAGATGTTAGTGCTGGAGTAGGGTAGAAAATGAATAGGGCTGGCAGAATACATATCTGTGTGGGGATGAATGAACGAATGTAACTGTGGAAATGAGAAGAATGTTAAGAAGAAAAAAAAAACAGTTTGCAGATGTGAATACATTTGTAAAGAAGGGATGTGTAGGTGTCTATAAAATACAGTGAAAATGAGGGTCCAGGATAGAGTAGTGAGTAGGAAGTGCTCTGAGAGAAGTTCTAAGAGAAGATGACTTCTGTGCCTGATGGTTTTGTCCACAGAATAAAATTACATCTTCTGGGACGTAGGTGTGCATGGGCCGTGTCACAGGCAGAGGGCAAACCTCCCCAGAGATGCTGTAAGGTAGCTGTTAGGTGACTGCCTGGTTCCCTTCGTCGCTCAGAAGGATGGAATCTCGTGGTGCGACCTCTTTGGCCCTTGGTCTCTCTGGAGCACAGTTTCCCTTGTTGTCCAACTGTGTTGATACAACAGTCCCAGCTGTGCTTGGCACTTACAAGAAAACTCTTCGGGAATTATGACTAATCGCTGTTTAGCCTGAAAACAAACGCACTGCTGATGTACCTTCTTGTGTATACCAGGCAGGGAAACGCTTTTGAAGGGAGTATCCATGTCTCTGATCTGTTGCTTTATTTTTTTCTTGAGAATCACGAGTAAGATCTTGTCTGATCAGAAATTCTGCTAAGTTGGAAGCAAGTGAGAGCCTCTGCAGACCTTCCATTTCCTTGTTTCTGTAGTCTCTTCTTGTTCTCTTGAGGAGTCATAGAGATATACCATAACATTGCGGGTTTTTTTGTCATTTGAATCTTTTGTCTGAGTTCCTTAATGTTCTACGTTCTCTCTTCCATGTTTCATTTCCTATTTGCTTGCCTCTGTAAACACTTTTTTTTTTCCACATCAGATACATTTTTCAACAGCTGAAGTTGGTATTTCATCCTTTGTTTTAGTTCTTTATTGTTCCATATAACTGGGACTATAAATGCCTCAATAAGTAAGGATATAGGCTGAAAAATCAGATAAGCTGGAGAACAAAAAAAAAGGATCAATATGATCAGTGAGGATGAGTTCTAGCTTGAGGAATATTTTCATTTTAGTGCCTGGCTTTTGAGGTAAAATAAGGAAGAGCTGCTTTGCTTTTTTAGGCCATAGCATCAATTATAGTTTGTTACTGACAAATAATGAATTTGTTGTATAAATGAATATATGACCTAAACTGTATTTTTAAAAGTAAGCAAAAAATTTAAAATGAAATTAGTTATACCAAGATGTTATAAGGTTCAGGGTGCCTGATTCTTGCAAGCAAGTTTCTTTTGAAGCTCCAGGCTGACCTACAGCCCTCACAGCCATTTATCCAGCTAGCAAAATGGCTATTCACTGCGTCCTATGTGCTACTGCAGGCACAGCAGGATTGCAAAACTGGCTGGTTTTGTACAAGCATTACAAATATGGAAAATTACTTCAATGTTTGCAATTATTTCAGTATTAGTCACTCAGTAATTAAAAAGTGAAAAGTTAAGCTTTTATCCGTAGTTTATCTGGTGAAGAATTACAAGTAATAAATAAATTGGATTACAGTTTGAAGTTGTTACCAACTAGTCTTGTGACTGCATTCTCCAGTAACATTCAAACTAAGCAGAGTTAAGAGCCCTGCAGGAGTGCCATGCAGGCAGCTGGTCAGCTGTGATACCTTCTGGGGGTCAGCAGATTTCAGCTGTGAGGTGCTGAACACTTTCTATGGGTTCCTCAGCACTCCCAGCCATGTGTAAGAGTAGCTGAAGGAGTTCACTTTTTTGTGTGATGGGCTTCATAGCGATAAGAAGGTTATGGCTCTTTTGCTAGCTGAGGAACTGAAATGAACTTCTGTTGACAACTACCACTACATTTCTTAACCTCTCTGACAATTTTGTTATATTTCTGTGTCAGTTTGCAGCTGTAGACATCTCTGAGGGAAAAGCCTGGAATGCATTTCCATTAATCGTCCAATTTTCTGAGTGCTTTTTCTTTTTAACTCATTACATCTGCACCCATGGTAGCTTTTAAGGCACAGCACTGCTATTAAACTCCATGAAAATATGTAAAGCAAGGTGAGAACCTCCTACAAATGCTCCTTTACTGCTCCCAGACGTATGGCTCCTCTCCCCCTCCATTGCCCTGACCAGAATCACCAGTAAACCACTTCAGCCCCGAGAGCCAGCTTAACTCGCTGAAAGAGGAAAAAAAAAAAAAAAAA